>CAEFZX010017128.1:0-107204 GCA_903066825.1 Alfaro cultratus
AGCGATCAGAAATTCATATTATTTAATGATTTTATAAAACACTGATGCTTTTCTGATTAATTTTAAACTCTTGCATATTCAAAATCTTCCAACTGATACAAATTTGTTTGTATTTATGCATCAATGAGCAGTTTCATCTCTTTGATGGTCTGTTTTGATGGAAAATGACTTCTGTGCTGGTTTTTTCATGTCGATTTATCAAAGTTTTGTTTTTCTCCCTTTTTTGCCCAGCAGCAAACTAAATTAAAAAAATTGGAGAAATCACTTAGATTAACACAACAGTTGTTTACTGCATAATTAATTTTTGCCTGAATCCCTGAAGATGACCAGTTTCTGAAACACTTAGACGGGTCCATCTGGCACAGAAAACCATGTCATGTTCAAAGTCACTTAAATCGTCTTTTTTCTACATTCTGGCGTTTTTGTTTAAACTTTATCAAGCCGCTATGTCAATGTTTAGAGGTGAAAAATGCATTGAGATGCAGCCATATAGTTTACTGATTTACATTGTATTACTTATTGCTTGATGATTTTTTTGTTTTGCTGGTTATAACCACCAAAAAGCATTAATATCTATTGAAAACATCTAAATATACTCACAACCAGAGGTGCCTGCAGGATGTTATCGGAGGGTAGGCACAATACCATAACTTCACCTGACCCACAAAAGCCACAAATGAAAAGCCACATCTGCTTTTTATTTATTTAATTATTAGTATTTTTTTTTACAAATTGTGGTAAATAATAAAGACAGAAAGGAAAAGTCTACCTGTGCGACCCAATGGAGGAGGACGATGGAGATTTCCAGGTTCAGATGGTGTCAGACTTCTATAGGAGAAGGTGACGCAACAATGTTTGCTATATTTCTGCTCTTTTTAGCAAAGTTTCAACTAAATTTAACTGTTTAACCCTCCTGCTGTCTTAGCGCCCCGCTCAGGAAGAGGCGGCAGATGTCACGGTCGGCCAACCGGGTGACCCGTCAGCTCTTTAGTTTGTGAAAAAAAATAAATAAACCGGTGACCCCGCCAGAACTGCACACATGGTAAAAAGCTCAGGTGGGGTTCACCCTGCTATTGTTAGAACTACGGGAGGGATCAAACGCTGCTCATTAATTTTTAGCTAGCTTCACTGCATAGTCACATTTAGCTTATAGAAAGAGCGTCAAGCCGCCAACAACAGACGAATAAGATTCAGGTTCAGGACAAACACACATCCACTCCCACAGATTCACACAGACGTTGGCTACGAACAAGATGTTTTGTCCCAAAACACCTTTTTTTTCTCCAGAATTTTGTTTATAATACAGAGAGATTAAAAAAAAGTCCAATAACTATTTTTTTTTTCACTTCAAAGAAAATCTCAAGGTACGCCCAGTGTGTACAGCCTCACAACAAATTTAACTTATATTTTTGACATAAGGCAAAGATGCAATCAAATTCATTTTAAAGAATTTCAGCTTTTGTGAATTGGTACTTTTTCTACTACCTGCAAAGACTATCTGTGCTGCTTAAACAGGAGCAACAAGTTAGGATTCAGTTCAAATTCAATTCAAATTCTGAAGATTTTTTCCTGTTTGCTCAGAGGAAGTGTGATTTTACTGCTGCTTACTTGAGGCCCCCTTGCTGTTCCTGACATATTTGCTTACATGTCTGAGTTACCGGTGCTACGTCCTTCTGCCAGGTTTGGAAATGGGACCGTAGCCCCATTCCCGCCCCCCGCCTCGACCACACACACCTCCCACATCGTTTCTACTGCCTGGGGTTTGATGCACTAAAAACTGCTGACTGCAGATGATCTGCAGCCGTAAACAGGACAGGCCAGAGACTGCAGGTGTTTTTCTGTAACACCTGTCAGTAAACTTAAGGATTCCACAAAAATATGTAATTTTATAAACATGTAAATGAGGATTTATGTCGACAGCCGGCCCTCAACCCTCAATCTCTGAAAAGTTTGTTTACCTGCAGTCTCAATTCACCACCAACGAAGTTCAGGAGGTAAATATAGTTTTTATTGCTGTGCTTGAAGCTACAACAGCATCAGTGTCTAAAATGCCTCCATTTTGAACAATAGGAACCTGACATTATGTGTGATTTTCAAATACCATCATCTTCTCCTGTGTGTTGGCGTCCCACTGTGTGGCAGCTTTTCCTTCCTCTTCTCTTTCCCTTTCACCCTGGGAGGTTCAAACTGTCCAGAAGCCCCTCTGCTCATCACATGATCCCCTCCGCTTTGTGTCCTTGACTTTGAACTTGAAATAGCTTCCAGTCAGCAGAACAGAATAAGGATGGAGGCCATGAGAAACGATTTACAAGAGAATGAACGAAAATATCACAAAAAGGAAATCAGTACAGGAGGAAAGGATGAAGACATGGTTGCAATTAATGTGTATATGTAAAACACAATTTAATTATTAATACATTTTCAGGCAGATCGAGACGTTTTCATCTTGACCTGATCAATAAGGTACCATTATTTGATCTGATTTATTTATTTGAAACTGTTTTTTAAAAACAAGAAAACTAGCAACCAGTAGAACAGAAAACACTCATGCATACATAACCAGAACAGAATAATTAGCATACCAGTGCTTTTCTGTTTGAACAGGAGTGAGAAAAACTTATTTAATCCTAACCCTTATCTCAAATTAATGAAATTTATTACTTACCGACACACTACTTATTGAAAAATTTGTAATTAAAACCATGTTATAATATTCATCTGCCTGTTCAATATAATGTGCTAAAGAGCCAAAAAATAAATTGCATTACACAGACAAAATGATTACAAACTAACTCTCATCCCAAGACAAGAAAACCTACAGATAGTAATAATAGTAACAGTGACAACTGTAAATAATAACTGGACATACAGCATCAGAATAATTATCAACTCCTTGCCCATGTACACCTATAAATTCTTCTTAATCTCTGTTATATAACAATACTTAAAATGAGAGAAAAAACAGATTATGCCCAAGATGCAAACTTCACCTTCACATTTATCAGATTATTAACCCATAATTATGTGCTATCTTACCAAAAAAGTTTTCAAATTAAGTTTAATTCAGGATTTACATTACTATCATTTATTTAAATGTTTCATCTATAGAGAAATTGTTTATCACTAAATGCATAATATACAAAAAAAAAAGCACAATAGTGATGGGAAAAAAATACATTATATACCAACCTTGAAGGAGACACAAAATGCAAAATTCATATTTTGCATGTTTTTGTAATTCCATTTTTATTGGTTCTAAAAATGAACCAAGCACTTCAAAAAACACCCAGCCTGTTTTAATTAGTAAAACATTATTTTATCAGGTCCATAGTAAAAACATAAAACAAGATAGTAAAAATATGTAACTAAATAAAATAAAATGATTTTTGATGTCTGGAAAATGAATCATTTCAAAGCCTTCAGAATAACGTCACAAATCAGCACGAACTGACCCTCACCCAGCAAGCCCAGAGAAGCTCAGTCTGTTACCTAGCAACCCCAGCAAATCCCAGCCCCTCACCTAGCAACCCAAGTGGAGTTCCAGAACCTTTGGTCAGCTGGTTTTACCTCTGTATGTGCTGTACAATGGCTGCAGGAAAAGACAAATGTTTTGTTGTTGACTTATCATCCAGAAATCACCTGTTAAATTCTTGTTTATTGTGCGGGAGGCTCTACTTCAGCTTTTCAAAGATCTATGGATGTATAATTTCACATCAGTCTGCAGCAGCTTATTTGGATTTAAAGTGACAAGAGGGCCAAGAACGACTAGCTTTCAAAGGAGCTCAAAATAGGCAGAACTGAGCAGAATAAAATCTCACTAAGAATAATTTTGTCAAAAAATGTAGTGGACACGTTTTTTATTGACCGTAAATTCATCCTAACCTGTTCAAGGAGGCATAAAGGCCACCTTTCAAAACAGATGGTGATAATGAAAGTAAAGATTAAAACTACATTTTGCAGGCTTATGTTTTAAAAAAGGTTAAGAGGTCATTTGTAAAAGGAGACACAGCAAGGGAGATATCATTTATGATATGACAATTGTAGCCTACACAATTTAAATTACTGAATACATTTGAAAATAAGAGAAATTATACTCAAAACTTAGAGCCCTGAAAGACAACAAGTCCTCAGTTATTCTGCTCTTCATTGGGTTCTTGCTCTAAATAAATTGGCATCTGTTTTTACCCCTAGGCCTCGTCATTGAAATGACACTTTATTTCAGCTGGTTGTCGTCTATAAATCTGAAGCTGCTCCATCTGTCCTCTCTAGAGTTTCAATAAAAAACAAGACGATCAATCAGCAACCAGAACTAAATCATAGAATGAAAAGAGACAGATTGAGCATTGATGTTGAAATAAAAACAAGCTGGAGAAAACAGAGGCTGCTCTTGTATCTATAGCATTTGACCACCAACAGAGTGAAGATGAAACGAGTGCGGAGTGAGATAAAAGGCTCATTATCGTCTCCTTGAAGTGCTGAAGGCCCAGTGCGGCTCCATGAAGGACTCCAGCGCCAATTAAAGATCTGCAGCGCTTCTGCAAATGAGAGTGACAGGATGTCAAACCCAGGGGACCTCCAGCTGATCTTAGTTCAGAGCTGGCATCTGAAACACTGCAGGGCTTATGGAATAATACTTAAAGTTGGATCTGAGTTCTTTTATTTGTCAGAGTGTCTGACTGATACACTGTGCTCTTAAATCAAGGATTCGTCCTAATTAAAGAAACGTCTACATCCAATTAACAAAGCAGTTCTGTCTGTCTTGGGTCTCTAAGGCATTTACCAAACCAGTCTGCCTAGATGGGTTTAAAAAAAAAGTTTTCTCCGTTGGACAAATGCAAACAAAAGTCTAAAATGCATGTGTGTCTTCTACCTGGTGTTTGACATCTTGTTTACTGATTTCTCTTGTACTGAGAGAGCAGCATGTTGGCTGCAGAGTGGCAGCAGAGAAAGCACCCAGAGGCAAAAAGAAAACATGCAAACTCCACACAGACTTCCCTGCTGCTCCAGCACGAAGCCTTCAATACGATACGTTAGAGTTCGATAAGAGAGTCGCTGCTTTGCTGCATGTTTTATTCACTATGGAGTATCAACAATTTCCAGAAGATTCAATCAGTCGGGCTTTAAAATGTACTAAAAAGTTGGATTATGGTCATTTAAATGATCAGCTGTCATCTTTCATATATTTCTAAAAACTTCAGCCCTACATGTGCATCTGAAAATATTTACTCCTCTAGCTGATTTATGTTTAAATAATTTTTATTTGATTTTACAGATGTATGTCTTATGACTGGAAGTAATAGTAACATTCTGAAGAGACTTGACTTGCATCTGATAGAGAATCGATGAAAGGAACTACAGATTAGGGTGATGGAAAGGAGAGCTTCCATTACATTTGTTAAAATAAAATCAGGTAAACTTTTTCAAAATGACTATTTTGACTTATTGTCAGTTTCATTTCCATAAAAAACTAACTTTCCTCAGAAGATAGGGACTACAAACGCTATAAATAGTGCACAGAAAGATTTCTGCAAATAATTTGGAATTATGCTTAAGAAAAACAGTAAAGTGTCCTAAAGAAAACACGTCTTTCCCGTTTTGATTCCTGAAAAATCTGTTACAGTTTGACTTAAATTGTAACGCTATCAAAAAGTGAAGGGGTAAAGCGACTAGAACAAACAAATTAAGGAGAGAAAATAAGAATCTTAAACCAAAGCTTATTTAATCACAGCTTGCAGTTCTGAACATTTCTACATAGTTCTGTCACAATAACAAACTTCGCAAGATGATTAATTGTCCCAGTAATTATTGCGATAAACAAAAATATTGTTTTTGTTTATCGCAAAATAAACAAAGACCATTTTGGTAATGGACCATGAGACCATTTTGGTAATGGAATAATAATACAAGAGTACAATGTCAAAGATCAATAAACATTAAATTCTAATGAACATTTAACACTGGAACTGGAAGGCATTTTAAATATCTAAAATAAACAGAAACGACAAATAAAATTAATTATAAAATCTCTGTAAACAAAATTGTCCTTGAAAATAAGGCTTAGTTGACACCAAAGTGAAGCGTTTTGTCATCCAGTTTTTGGTAGACAGAGAGAAAAGAGAAAAACAATAAATCATTCAAATTGAAATTAATGAGCTAGTTTTAATATATTTTGTGATCAATTGATTTATTGGTTATTGGAACAGGTCTAGCTCAACATACACCATCTGGAAGAGGTAAAACTTACTTTGGGTAAAGATTGTGTTACTTTATAAACTCTTAATGCTTTAAAACTGTCATTCTTATAAAAACTGTAAGCAACTGGTCTGCTGTAATTATAGAAAAGTAAAACTTCTGAAACCTCTTCCAGCATCAGCCGATCTGCTAAAGGAGAGAAACACAATAATAAGTGGTTTAAAGGAAATATAATAATCTGTATCTGGGTCACAGTTAAACTGTGAACGGCGCTAAGTTTTCCTGGATGGAAGTTCTTGAGTTTGTTAGTTCGGAGCCTCCGGTTGACAGTCTCTTTAGGCTTTTCCTCTCACAGCCTGGAAGCTGATTATAGCTACTGTACAAAGTGTGTGAGTGAGAATTAATTTATTGTGTTGAATAAAGTCTAATAATACAGAGCGCTCCTCTGCTGATCCCTGCAGGGTGTTTAATTCTCTTCTCTGAGCCGAGTTTCCCCGCAGAGTACGCCAAGAGCTCATCTGCAGGAAAAGAAAGGGAAGAAAGTGTTGACGGGAGAAAAGAAGCAAACTCTTCATGGGCTGACTGTGGACAAGTTTAAATGGGTGATTTTATGCCTTTCAGGAAATCCTGTTTTCCCTTTTAGCTGACTTTAATAAAGCAGAAAAGGGTCAGAGAGAGGTTGGTGGTAGTAGATGGATAAACCACCGAAGAGCTGAACCGACTTAAACAGAACAAACCAGAAAATGAGTCAATAGTGTGAGTTTTTGTTGGGGACAACGAGCAGAGACTGACACAGGAAGTGAAAGGGCAGGAGCTTCGGGATGCTGCTCCTTTGAGTGATTCTGTCTCCTGTGGGCAGAACCTGCCAAACAGCCTTTTCCTGACCTCTGACCTCTAGATCTCATAGTTCCCATGACATGGAAGTAAACAAAACCCACACAGTTACAGCTGCTGTTTGTTTTCTGCTGTTCCTCTATAAGGGTCATCTTCAAGTAGGAATGCAGCAGCAAAATAGAGCCATATTTGGGCAAAAAGGAAGAGCAGTGTGACTTTAAAGATGTTAAATATTTCAAAAAATTTTTTTTATATTTTGGCTTTTGAATACTGATATGTACTTATTACTAATGCAGAAAAATAAATGTTTTTGAAGCTCTCAGAATAAAATAAGTATGTGTAGTAGTTAATGGAATTTTAAAGCTAGTACCCAGGTGTTCACTATTTTTTATTTCTTAAATAATTGTGCAATGAAAGTAAAAACACAAATAGAATCACATAGATTTTCTAAAAAGATTTCACAAATTTCAGCTTATGTAAAGGAGCATGAACAAAACATTCTACTTTGCATAGATTAAGTCGATGACATCACAAGAGGCACAATAATTGAGGCGATCACTTATATTTGCAAACATTACAGAAAACATATTTACTAAACATGTCACCATGTCATGACAGTACAATATGAGGCAGATAATCTGTGAAAACAGCTGTTGTTGTGAAACAAAGTAAGCAGGAGGCTGTGACAGGCGCGTACACGAGGATGATTGGCAGCATTCAACCTTCCTCTTGGTTCTGATTGGATGCTTCTGACGGGGCAGAGTATTTGTTCAGATAACAGATCCATTTTTGTCTTATACTGTCAAAACATTTTAAAAAAAGCTACATACTGTAGTTTTAAATGCTTTATGATGAATATGTTGAAATTATAGTTTGAATTTTTCCATCTACTTTCTCTGCTTGTAAATTGAAAGATTTTCAGTTTTTCTAGTTTCCTCTTAAATAATCTGACTAGAAGGAAAATGTTGTGAAGGCTGTACCTGAGGCGAATGCAGTGGGTGTTGTTACAGTTCAGCTGGAAAAAAAAACTTAAAAATTAAGGCAATCAAGTTTTAATTACTAAGATTAATAATTTTGAAAATATATATTTCTAAATTGTAAAATATCCCGACTTTTAAAACATAAATTTGATGCAAATAAAAGGGTCATTTTTACAACTGCAACAGTTTTGTGACTGTAGATGAATAATTAAAGCCTGTTTGTTTGTCAACCATCCAGTCCAGAACTGTCACTTTTATTTTGCCTGACAAACTTGCAAGCAGTGAACAGACAAAACAAAAACAAAACAAAAAAGCAGGTTATGGCTCGCTGCCAGAGCTCACATCGACTTCCCTGAGAATGGCAGATATAAACACTTCCACCAGCTGGGATCTGGAGGATTTGTCAGTCAGAGGCCGTAGTGTGAGGAAAAAAAGAGGATCAGTCAGGAAACTAGAGTATGATGGAAAAAATGGAGCTTGAGGAACCAGATTGTCCATTTAAGGACTAGATTTGCAACCCGGAGCAAACAAAATTTCAGAAAAACAATCCTTCAATTTTTGCTTAAAAGCAGACATTTTTAACCCCTTCTTATTTTAAATGGCTTTCTTCAATGTTAAAACTTGAATTTATAAAAATTACAATTTAGCATTTCAACAATACTGTATTATTTTTGGTACTAATTATAGGTTTATATGTTTGTTGTATTTAGGGTGTATTGAGGAAGGGGTAGGATTAAATAACTTGTTCCTCTTTTCAGACATGTTAAATTGGACTTTTGTGTTATGTATATTGTTGTGTGTATGTATGTATGGGTAGATGTGTTCATACTGGGCATATACTTATTTTACAGATTTATTCTTGTGTACATTCAATTAAAGTAGATCTATTGATTGGTATAAATTTATTTACACAAGTTTATTTTTATATATGTTCAATTGTGTGAGTTTTATTTTAATAATATAGATATGAAGTTGGTCAAAATCTTTGAATTTATTTTGTTTAGTCAATAAGTTGTTTCTTTCATGTCTATTGCTCTGCTATTGACAGTTGGTGGTTACCATAGTAACCGGTAACTGACAGCTCCTCCCCCTTTTTTCTGTTGCCGTCGGTAACTGTGGTTTGTATTAGAATGATTACATTTAACATATATTTTAGACAAATTTAATAATATACAGTGTTTCATGAGTAATTTTGCTATGTTTTGTAAATTCTTTTAACTGTTATTATTAACGTTGTCCATTTTAGCTATGTTTAATTTTACAAATGTTAACTGTTGCTAACCGCTCATTGGGAGCTGTTGTTTTGTAGTTTGTTTAGGGTTAGTTATTGTATTTTATATGTGACTTTTATGTGTGACTTATATGTGTATGTATATTTACATGTATGATTGCACAAATTCATCCTAGTGTTAATGTGTATTTGCTTGACATAATGATTTATTGTTGTTCTGGTCTGTGCTGGATACTTAGGATGCATTGCTGGGTGTAGGCTGTGAGGCTGCAACTTGTTGGACAAAAGTTGGAAAGGTTAATTGTAAAACTGAGGTCTTATGGTGTAAGGGGTAAACAACGGCAGGGCTGGGGAGCAGGTGAAGCTCTGCAGGCCGGAGGTGCGCGGCCAGAGCAGGTGGAGAGCGGCGGATACACAGCGTCGCTGAGACTGAGTTTATCGGCTTGTAACAGCAGTGCAAAATTAGCAGGCAGGTGGCAACTTGGTGAGCGGTGAGGATTTCTGGCTGGTCATGAGGTGGAGGGTGAGGCTGGTGATGAGACGTGAGTGAGCCTGTTGGCACATGAGGAGAGACCTGCTGTGCGAGGAGCGCAGAGGATGAAATAACGAGGGTGAAATTAACGCAGACATGATGCTTCATGGTGACGATGTGAGGATGAGGTCACATAAATCATCAAAAANGAAAATAAGATATAAGGTGTTTTGAATTTATATGTATGTCGAATTTTAATCATTTAGCACTAACAAAACTTAGATTTGTAATAATAAATGTCAGCTTTTCAGTGACGTCACTCATGAAAGTTACTTTAAATTCACTCAACAGCCTGGAGAGGATCAAACCAGCACAGGCTTTTATTTTATAAACCTGAGAGGCGTTTTTCATTCTGCACACTCAACATTTGCTACTCAGCACAAACTGTAAGAACTAAAGAAATAACGTTTGTCTTTCAACCTGTAAACATTTTATTTGGAGTTAATATTTCTGAACTATAATCATCTGCATTTAAAAGTTAGAAGACAAATCAATTATATTAAAATATTTTTTCAAAATTTATTAAACTAAATTATTTAATTAATTGTAATCCCATTTAGTAAAAAACTGATATTTAGTTTGTAATAAATCTATACACTTTTACTAAAATGGCAGTAATGAAGTGAAGTATACTTTTATTACAACTACATGGTATATTTATATTGAGATTTGCTTTCACCGTACAGTTTTTTATTCCTTTTCTGTTTGTCTGTTTGATTTGATTGTTGTGCAGAACTTTTCTCATCGTGGGTCAATAAAAGAGTATTTTAAATGTATTTATATTCTATTCAAGCAAGGTGGAAGCTCTGCTTTTTTATAACCCAATTAAATAAAAAGTTAAATTCTCTCTGAAACACGGGAACTTTCCCTGCAGTCTGACGTCAGTTCTTAGCTTTTACTAAGTCGAACTGATTGCAGTAATCCCTCACCCTGAGTCAGCATGTGGAGTCAGTTGAAAGAAACGAGTCGCAGTTAACAGGGAGAAACTTCCTGCAGAACTTGGCTCAGCGTGAGCCGTCAAGAGCGGCTCTATGGGGGAATTTCTATACCTTCAGATTAAGGCGACAGATAAAAACAAAAAAGAGAGAATGCCATGTTAAGAGTGGGAATAGGAAGTAATTAAAGCTTCCACCCAGGAAAGGACCCAGAAGGACTTGAAATGGATGGCAATAAGTTTGTTTTTCTTTTTGAATAGCATCTGTTTAATGCTGGGATTTTGAGTGCCTTTTTCCTGCATCGTTTTATTTGCTCTTACATGCTTAAAATACTTTTGTCACACTTAAATTATGAGAATTACTTTGCATAAACAAAGATGGAAAAATCCCTGACATGAAACTAAATTCCTGCAGCTACAGCAAACGTCAGTCTTTATTAATCATGGTCTGTCTTTGTGTCCCAGCATTCTTTAGATGGATGCACAAAGAATTCCCTCTGGACAGAAACGAGCTCCTCTTTTTTTTCCCTGTATGTAGATAGTGTGAATTCAAGCCTGTACATTGAGGATGCTTGACCATAAGCAGTATAAAATTTTCTATCGACCCTTTGCAACTATGTCACTTAATCATTCAAGGCGCCATGACAGATGTTGGAAGTGAGGGACAGGAAATTTGAACAGAGCAACTGAAAAATTGTTGCTTCTACTTGTTTGAGTCAAACTAATTTGTCTGAACGTAACAGACCTGGTTGGGGCTCATAGACGGCTGTATTTATAGAAGTTGAAAACAGCTAGCTTAGAAACCCACCCATACCACCTCCTTCCTGATCTGTTGATCAAATTACCGACTTTTCCTGAATTCACACCGCATGATTTATATCACTGTCATAAACAGCGTTTCCCCTTAAACCAGAGCATTAAAAACAGACGAGATGCTAACCAATTTTTTCCTTCTAGGCTACATGACGGTGCGGTGGCATTGTCTCCGTGGTTACCAATGGTTACCAATGGTTACCAATGGTTAGATGTACCTTCTCCATAATGCAATACTTGATATCTTTCTAATCATACATATAAAGAACGTGAACGTTAGTCTTCTTACCTTGTATAAAGTGTTCGCTGCAAATCCGCGATTTCACCGAGGGCTGCCAGTCATTATGATTGACCGCTGCTATCCATCACCGCTGTATTTTCCTCATTCAAAGTTATAAAATAAAATGACAAGATTGGATTTCATCCATGTCTTTTTCTTCAACCGATTACGCAGCAATCTGTGACAATTGTCAAAGTGAAACCAACTAAATTAAAGCAGTATTAGACTACCAGATGTCTGTTTTTGACAGACTTTAAAGGAGAGCATTGGTTGTTTTGACGTCCATCATGGAGGATCGGGCGGAGTTCTGGAGAGCGTGACGTCACTTGTAAAGGGTCAATAAACTCTTATGATATCTTAGATCTGGAATCGCTGATGCTTTAATCTCACAATGAATTGGTTGAAATGAAAAATGTAAGAGAAACGAGGCAGATTAATCCTGTTTATTTCAAGGGGAAATTTCTAAATGAGTGAAGAAGGTCAGAGGATGTCTGAACAGATAACCAATGCTGCTATGCTTCTACAAAAATGGGCTTGACATTCATTTAGTGAAAAAATCGGAAGAATTTAGACTTTTAAGTGTAAAATCATCAAAATTCTTTATTCAAAATGTTCTTTATAGCATCTTCAGAGGCTTTGAAATAGAAGTTTTAATGGAATCATCCATTTTCAAGTTTCCCAGAAAAGCACTCTTTCTGGCATTTTAAATGAGTTACAAAACATGTCTTTTAATAGTGAGAATGTATAATTTACACAAACAGAAGTTGCTTTCAGAAATAGTTTTCTTTTCTGAACAAATGACATATTGATGTACAGCCATTATTAAACTTGCAGTACTTGATCTCTGACAGGGAACAGAGTCTTGTTAGCTGAACATTTGCTCTGCCAACAAACACATTAGCTGCACATATAATAAACTGAGGTTCAGATCACAAAACACTCAGAGCCAGAAGCATTTTTGTCCTTCTAGGTGCTATTTTTTATATAAAAGATCAGGATTTCTGACACCCCAGGTTAGGCGCTGACAGAAATGGTTAACATACATCACATATGAACATAGCTATAATAACAAATGCTAGTGTTTAACAGTTTTTTTATTTAGTTTTTGTCCTGCAATATTTGCATTGAAATTCTGGAAAATGACACTAAAAGTAAGAGTTATATTTTTACATCTGTTTTTATTATTAGGTTAGAATCAATGTGATTTTTGTTTTGCATCATTTTGTATCCCAAAGGAAAAAAATTGCAAATTGTTGTATTTATCTTCAATTTAAAGCCTTTAGAAATGACAAATATCTTCCTGTAGATATTTATCTAATATTATAAGTTGCCTTTCTTTATATGTCTTGTGACATCAATGTCAAACTACAAAATTATCTTCTTACGGCCGGATTGTGGAGCGTCTGTCAATATATTCTTCCTCCTTAAATATGGATCCCTGTCGCTTTCCCAAAATTATCTTTTCACTCTTGGATGTTGAATCATTACTGTCCTTGACTGACCTGTCAGTTTCAGTGACACACCTGTCATGTTTTTCTAGGTCTGCACTTTTTATTTAACAGATTAAACAATGTGTGACAAGATATTAAATAAATGATATATTCTATAGGCAACATACTCTGGAAAAAGTTAAATGGTAATACATTTTTCAAATATCTCTTTCCATGG
The DNA here is from genome assembly GCA_903066825.1 of Alfaro cultratus. Taxonomy (NCBI): domain Eukaryota; kingdom Metazoa; phylum Chordata; class Actinopteri; order Cyprinodontiformes; family Poeciliidae; genus Alfaro; species Alfaro cultratus. The sequence continues at coordinate 13,465 of CAEFZX010017128.1, forward strand.
AAAATGTATATGGTTGAGTTGTAAACTCGAAAACTGTAACAAAAGCCTAAGTAGGAAACCTACTGATTTAATACCAACCAACAGAAAAATATATACAATATACTGAGAGGTGACTGTGCATCTACAGAAAATATCAAACGCAACACCAAACGTGAAAACAAACAAACAGAACCATTCAGATCTCTTTAATTTAATTACATGCAGAATAGTTGTGTGCTTATTTCCAGAAGCAATAATAACTTTCAATTTCAAGGAGTAAAAACAGCTGAAAATCTTCTCTGGGTCGAATGCAACAAACATGAACACAGCAGCATTGATGTATGTCTGAATAAACCATTAGTTATCAAAGTTTGCAGACAAAAAGGGAAGGCCCGGCCCAGACTTTCTGTAATGCAAATTAATATTATGCATGATTTCAGAGATTAAAAAAAAAGCCAGAGGAGAAAAGAAGCAGAAAAACTACAAGGAAAGTTTCTGATTTAATTAAAATTATCATAAATTGAGTTGAGCCTGAGCTGTGTGAGTTGAAGGTAATTTAATTCCCTCTTGTTGGCTTTAATTTTGTTCTCGGCAATAAAAATAAAACATCTCCACATCAAAGAGAAACTGGATGACCTGATTCTCAGGTGAAGAAGAGTTTGATGTACAACTTCAGTAAACTATTTATCAAGCAAACAAGAGTCTGGTCCCTTGTTGATTGCAGTCTCTCAGTCACAAGCTGTTGTTCAGTGCATATATTTAGATCAGGACCCAAACCTGGGAGTAGTGATGGACTCTGACCTAAACATTCAAAGCCACATAAAAGCAGTTACAAAGTCGATCTTCTATCACCTGAAGAACATCTCCGAGATTAAAGGACTAATGTCTCAGTGAGATCTAGAGAAACTCATCCTTGTGTTTATCTTTACTTGCATTGATTACTGCAACAGTGTCCTCACAGGTCTGCCTAAAAAGACTCGATCTGATCCAGAACGCTGCTGCTGGTGTTCTGACTAAAACCAGGAAGTTAGAGCACATCACCCAGTTCTACAGTCCTTCCACTGGCTCCCTGTAGCTCAGAGAATAAACTTTAGAATACTGTTGTTAGTTTATAAATTACTGAGTGGCTTGGCACCACAATACATTAAAGACCTGCTGTTGTCATAGCAACCTTCCAGACCTCTCAGGTCTTCTGGTTCTGGGGATGCGAACAGGGAGCAACAACATTCAGCTTCTATGCACCACAAATCTGGAACAAACTTCCAGAAAACTGAAAAAAAAAAGAAAAAAAAAGCTGAAATTCTGAGTTCCTTTAAATCTAGACTAAAGCTACGTTCACACTGCAGCCTGAAGTGACCCAATTCAGATTTGTTATGATTTTCTTTGGCTGTGGATGTTCGTGCTTTCAAATAAATGCGACTTGTATGGAATCTCCAGTGCGACCTGACCGTTAAGATTCAGATCACATTTGAAAAGATCGAATACGTATCGGGTATCCAGGTGACATGGATCACATTCGAAACAATCTGATCTATTTTGTTCAGTCATGAAAAGATCAGATACAGGTCACATTAAGGCAAAAACAATCGGAATTGGGTCACATCAGGCTGCAGTGTGAACGCATCCTAAAACACCACCTGTTTAAGTTGCTCCTGAACCATAATCAATGAAACACTGACCAACATATTTGATGTGTATTGATCATTTTGATGATGACACTCATCAAAATTTAATGTTTGTTGCTACTTTCTCAATTGTTGATTGTACAGTGTTTTTATTACGTATAATTTTTGTGCACTTTGAGCTGGCTTATTTCTGAAATGTGTTACACCAACAAACTTTGAATAAAGTACTAAAATGAGAATGAAAAATGTTAATTTTCCTCAGTTTTTTGGTGGTAAAAGGTAAAAGGAGGGCTGCCTCTCCAAGATTGCTGTACAGGGTTTTCTTCTTGCACATTGGGTTAATTTACACACTAACTGCTTGTAGTAGTAAATAATCAGGGGTTGTTTTTCTTTTTCAGCACAAACATGTCATGTTTTAAAGCTATTTAAAGATTTTGTTTAGTTTTACTTGTTTTTTGAAGAAAATAGGACTTGGGATCGACAATATGACATTACATATTTAAGTAACACCGAAAGCTGTTTTTGTACTCATCAAAACAAACCTCAGAAATATCAACAGTGCCCAAGTTCCCACTGGCTGCGTGTCCCAGATAATTTCATTCTTTTTTATGCAGAATTTTAAATCTTATATCATGTTGACTGAATTATTAGCAGATGGCAACTCAGAGCCAAGATAAAGAACCAAAACAAAAAGTGTTTGCTCCTTTAACAAGCATCTAGAAACAGAAAACAAGACCGACATTAAAAACAAAGGCTATGCAACCCAGCTTTTATCTATTCTTAATCAAGGTGCATGAATGATAATGAAACGGTGTGAAGTACTTCATTTTTCATTACCTCTGTTCATATGTTCCCTGTTTAATTGCTATAAAGTCATCCAAGCAAAACCAACAGTCACCCTTACTGAGCCATATTAGTTTTTTTTTGGATGAGTTTGAACTTTTAACGTCCATCGGTTCTTTGGGGTGTTTCAGATTAAAGTTCCCCTCCTCCACCTGCTGCGATCCTTGTTTACACCCACCAGCTAATCTTCTTTTGAACTCAGAATTAATAAGGGGGTTTCATATTCTGACCAGATCTCCCAGTTAGTCTTGAAATACGCACAAACTCGTTAACATCTCATTACATGGGTGTGTGTTGTAATTGCCTTCTGAGATCCTGTACTGCCAGTGGAAAGTCAATTAGCAGCTCTGTCCTGGCAGACAGGAATCCCCTGCATTCGATGATTAGATGTTAAAACCCTCAACACGTTTGAACCGGAGGCTTCATTTAATCAGAACCTCTAACACCTGAAAGTCTTAGAAAAACACACAAGAAAAGATTTCTATTTTTAGAACAAATCATTTTTGGGAGATTTGAGAGATTAAAACTTTAGTGGAACCCCAAACTGGAAGACGAGGTTACTTTCTGTTACTGTGAAACAGTTTCTGATCTGAGGTCTGTCAGCTTTGGCTGCATTCAGACCTCAGGTTTGTGAATATATACTGTATACTGAATCAAATCAAATTATTTTTGTGTAGCAACAAGGCAGGTCAAAGTGCTTTACATCATTAAAACAAATCAACAATTGAAACGTTGCATTTTGCTAAGTGGCGTCATTACACGTCAAATATGTTGGTAAATGTATCATTTATTATGGTACAAAAGTAAGTTTAGTCTAGATTTAAAGGAACTCAGTGTTTCAGCTGTTTTGCAGTTTTCTGGAAGTTTGTTCCAGAAAACTTCTGCTTGACTGTGTTTTTTTATGCATTGTTGTGTTTTTTGACCACCAGTTATACATTTCATTATTACTACACAACAAGTTGCTGTTAATACACATTAGCTGTGTTAGCATTAGCTACATAATTGCACAAATTGGAATTATAAAATTAAATTTTGTTAATGGGAAAACACCAATTTGAAAAATAAAATTAAGTTTTTTGATAGGATGAAGAATTTTTTTCAGCTGCATCTAAATATGTTTATTTAGCAAAACTGCAATGGAGACTCTTTTTTTTGCATCTCATGAGTCATGTGACCTACAACCAGATGTTACTACTAGTGGAAAGAGAGAAGATGACAGGAAGTGAGGATGATGAGGCGGCATGCTTTGATTCATGAACAAACTTATTCACATGCGATTTTAACTTATTGAATGGAAACGACATGATTACAAAATCGTCTTTTTTCAACATTAACTAAGTTTTGCACATATTTGTAATAGAAAAAAAGCAGTTTGTTGTAGTTATGTTTGTATGTTTTTACATGCCTATGCAAAATATTTAGATTTAATAATGTGATCCAGAACTTTAGGAACATTTTATTTATTTTTCCAGTTTTTCTGAGTTCTCGCCTAAATCTACCTTCACCTTTTGTTGTCCTTTAAGAGCTGTAAACAGTTAGATTAGCAATGTGCAAAACTTGAGAGCCTGATTCTGTCATCTCTCCTTTTCTTTCCATTGTTTTTGTTCGGTTTGCTTTTTTCCCTGCAGAGCGCCTCGCAGCGTTCTCCTCAGGGGGGAAATGCTCCGCAGTGGAGGTGAAACTTCTCGGCTCAACCCTCAGAAGATGAGTTTGGGGGTAAAATAGATTATCTTTGATATTCTAATAAGGGGTTTTCACCAGGATCTAAAGCAGGCCAGGGCACCGGGGATCAAAGACAAGAAGTGTATATGCTAAATAGGATTTTGGATCCAGGCGGGGACGTTTCACTCCTTCATATCCAAGTTGTTTGTGTAGATATCTGTTGTCAGGCAGATTTTTCATTATAGAATATATTAAAATGAAATTAATCTTTCCAAACAGTTTCAGAATTAATTATAAGCCTGTTAATATCATGCTCTAGCACAGTTCATTTGTGTTTCTGTTCAAGCCTGAGTAATCATCAAAACAAAAAGTGCTAACATTGTCGAATATTGTTTCCAGGCAGATTTTAAAAATTGGCAACCACAGCATAAAATTCACTGGCCTCTGACCCAGATTCATCTGCCCTCTGCCTGTGAATTTTAACATTCACCCCAAAAGACTTTGATTTTCAGGAACATTTTAAATGTAGGAAAAGAAACAGGACAGCTTTTCAAAGAACAGGGATTTATTACTGTATGATATTAATAAATAAATTATAAAATAGAGAGCTTTCAGCTATCAGAAACTGATGGAGCATGTAGAAATACAATCAGAAATCTTTGGATTGCATTTTGATTTAATGTTTTACTGTTTGTCAAATCAACACAGAGGGATGTATTTGTGTAAAACACAATTATTTAGGGTATTAATGAAGAAATATCACAAATATTCAACCATATGGTTGCTTTTATTTGGATAAAGTTTGTAATTATGTTTCATTCTCTTCATCTTTGATGAACATAAAAACCAAACCCAGGACCATGTATGAGGTGAAATGATGTGAAGTTTTGTCACAAATGTTAAGCAAAGGCAAAGTTTCTCATTTGAAGATATAAAAAACCAGCAGCCTGGTTTGTGCATGTGTCAATGTTTCTTTTAAACTTCAGAGTTAGTTCACGTTCCGTTGAGATAAAATAAATATCAGTGGTATTTTTTCCATTTTTTTTCTTTTTTGTTGTTATCCGTTTAGCAGGTTTACTATTTCTGATTGCAGCTGTATAAACAGCAATATCTATAAAAGAAGTTCAAATGGTGTCTTTTTAGATTTTATTGTTTAGGTTTTTTAAGAAATTTATTTTTTTGTTTATAAGCACCCTGCTGGAGGAATAATTTCTTTCTCTAGAGATTAAATTAATTCATCGGAAGAAGACTTAGGTGAAGTTTGACCAAAAAGTCTTAAAATACAGACTTAGAAAAGAAGTTTAGGTAAGAATAAAAGCCTAATGAGATTATCTGTTTGTCGCATACTGTGAGGTAGTGCAGTCAAACGGTGAAAACAGCATCAGCTGCCAGTTTCAGGTTGTTCTAGTGAATTTTATCGTTTCTCATTTTCGGTCTCTGACATCTCTCTGGAGCATCTGAAATCGTACTGGTCTTACACCAAATTAGGAATACACCTGCATGTCATTAGACCATACCGTAACAGAAAAGACCCAACCAAACAATACAATCTAAACAAAGAAACAGGAATGAGATTATTAATCCAATTTACAAACTCACCTACATAACTAAATGGTTTGCAAATTAAAACACAGGGCAACTGTACTTCAAAGAAAAACAAACGATACAAAGAAGAAATCTGTCCATTTGGTAGAAGCCAGTGACGCAATCAGTGACGTCATCCAACCATTTAAGCAGGAAATGCTGGGCCGGCCGCTCCCACACACCTGCTCACCCTGTAGCATCTAAAAAGGTCAAACAATGGTGAGTAAAAAAGAAAAAAAACAAACAATATACCATAAATGTATGGTTTAGAAGTGTTAGCTTTAGGTAAAACATATTGTAAAAGGGGGATAAAGAGTCAGTTCCATTTGCTCCAGTGTTTACTATTAGCCGAGTTAGCTTACAAACCTGAAGCAACAGTATGGTAGCTAACAACGGAGCTAACTATGGAGTGTGTAAATACAGTCCCAAACGTACTCAAAAGCTTTCCAACAGTTAATAAACTGACTTACGTCCATACAGAGGAAGGGGAATATTTTAATGGAAGAGTCAGACGCGTTCTCTCTGCTCCGGCGTGTGTTATTATCTGAGGAGGAATATTTCAGAAAGAGTTCAGTTTTTTATTTTGTTTGTATTGGTTGAATTTTTTTTGTTGTTAAAATTGATATCAAAAATCGTTTTGTCTTTATTAACTGTAGAAAACGCACCAGTTATGACAGTGTAAATATGTTAGCTAATAGTTTAACTAGCAGACATTTGGGGGAAAGGTGGATCTGCTGAGATTATCTTTGAAAATACAACATTCCTAAAAACAATTGTAAATGGTAAAATAGAGGAGCATTGCTGTGTTCATGTGCTGAAGGGGGAGTGGCAGAATAGAAGCTTCTTAAAGAGACAGAGGCCAATTTCAAGCCGTTAACTTTTTTTAAGTTGTTTGATATATTCACCATTTGTTTAAGTGAAGTCAGCATAGCTACTTGATCTGTCAAGTGGCACTCTGCATCTGGAAATTATATAATTTTTCACTTAATTTTATTTAACTTTGTCCTGTAAATTCATACCCATTTGATCAGTGTTCATATTAATCTGAAAAAAAAGAAAAGAAAAGAAAATCATCACCAAGAAATCTGTAGTGACAAAAATCAGAAACATCTGTTGTTGCCGATGCGTTTGGCCATGGCTGCACATACTCGGTGACTGACAGCTGAAATATCCAAGATGGGGAGGATAATACAAGGACATATCCTGCTGCCGTGGTTACCGTCTCTTAGGTGACCAAATTATATACCCTTCACTACTCCCTGCCTAATAAATCCCCTCCTCAACCCGTCTATGAATACCAGGGCCTCATGTTCTCAGTCAGGTGGAGAACGCAGTTCAATAACCAGGTAGTCAATAAAAATGAGGTAGATAATTTATTACAATAACATAAGAACAAAAATAACCCTGAATTTTCAAGATGAAAGTCCAGAGTAGGCAGCAAACATTTAGAAGAAACCTCTAGTTCTCTTGAGTGCCTGGTTTCTCGCCTTGCTTTAGTATTCGTCTTCTGGTTTGACTTTTTCTGACTTGATGCTGACTTGAACACTTTTCTTCCAGCAGGGCTGAAATCTCTTATTGCTCCTCCTTTTTTTCTTTTAATTGCCACCACTCATGGGTTTTTTGCCAGCCTGTTGACTCCCCATTGGGCATTAAAGTCATCAGGTGACATCATTAAAAGATAATCAGCAAGGTGAAGTGACAAGGGAAGGACTTATGTTTCAAATTAAGACACAAAGCAAAAACATACAACACAGTTTCATCTTGTGACATTTTCCTCATTTCTTCATTCCTTTCTTCCTGGATGGTAATTTTCTTTTATACACCATTTACACAGATTTACACAAATCTGGTTTTCACTGAAACCGTAACGTTATTGTTGCAATCCAGCTGTGTGTTTACACGTCTCCAATGATCAGAGCTTCTGATTCTGATGCTTTTTAAAACCAGATCTCAGAGTGGAACGTTTTGGGAAGTACTCCACAGGTGTGAAACCGCACATGTGCAGAATGTACAGGTGCAGGAAAACAACCAGAACAATGGCGGATAGCATTGTGCTCTGTGCTACTGAACCCATTCAACTGAACGTATTAAAATTGTTACATGAATACTTAGCTTTCACTTTAGTTAGAAAACAGAAACCTTTCTCTGAGGAACCAAGGGTCAAAAGGCCATGCGCATTCCAACTGCATGCTAAAATCACAGCGCCATCTTGTGGCCTGGCATGACAACTACACGGATACGATGTTTCTTAGAATTGCTGTCTAAAAGTGGAGCTATTCCCAGTTAGCATCTTAAAATACCAGAAGTTTCCAGTTTGCTAAAAGTGCAGATGCTGTTTTATTATATTAAGCATGAAAAATATGGAGTAGTCTCACCTGCTTCTGTCACCTGTTTCCTAACATATTTTCAATTTAGATAACTTTCTGTTTTCTCCACCCATTCATTTTCTAGATTCCTCCTTATATCTCTTGAGTATATCCATTTCATTCATTTTCTAATCTCTGTCTTGCCAAGTGTCTTTTTTTCTTATTGTTTCATTTTCTAGCTTCAACATGTTCTTCATTTTTTGACTCTTGCCTCTGTCTCTCTATTATCTCTTAATTCTCTGTTCCTCCTGTTGCTTTATCACTTCTTTCTGTTTCCCTTTTTTGTAGACACTCTCCTTTTTTCACGTTCTCCTGCTCTACACAAACACCCTGACAAATGAATGGGAGTGGGAGGAGATGCCATCTAGCAAAATCAGTTAATTAGCAGCGATGGTGATCGCAGAATGGCGACTCATTCATTATCAGAGCTAATCTACATACTGATAACGGGGTGAACTATTTCAGACAGATTATTATCAGAGAAATGAACTAATCATCTCTCTGTCTATTAGGGGAATGTGTTCTGTGATCACATTTAAAACTCTAAATATCATACAGAAATACAGAGATTTTTGCCCACATCATGCACAAGAAAGTCAATCTGTTGCAATTCAATTTTCCATGTGAGAAAGCATTTTTTTTCCTTTAAATGTGTACCAATGAGAACAAGGATGAGACCTTAATTTTTCTTTATATATTTCATGATTTTTGAGTCAACTGAAAGTTAATGCAAACAATAAAAGTTATTAGACGATTTCCAAACATTTAGGAATATAAATAGAGAACCTTTTCGTTTTAGGGTCTGACATTAAATCATAAGAAACCTTTCTTGTTTTCAATCGGTCAGGATTTTCAAAATAAGTCAGATTCTCCCACCTGAGGAGAGTCTGACCGATGCAAACACTCTTGACTGGCATTGTGTTTACACATATCTCTCATAATGTGTACACAATGTTTTTTTCATGAGTGTGAATCTGGCATCTGTTTTCTGAGATCTGAGTCAAAGTTTCACACCAGAATGAAGAATCAGTGCGTTAAATATTCTGTGAGGTTTGGGAACCACAAGCTTAGGCAGACAGTGGCGGAGAGGGAGTGTGTGTGTGTGTGTGTCCATCTCAGTTTGTCACGCGTCGTCGTCTGCGATTCTGGCAGGCAAGATGACAGGCGGTCTCCCAGCTGTCAGGAGCAAAATCTCGAGATGGGTCTTTGCTTAAATAAGGCTGGAGAACCAGTGGTTTGATGAGGGAGGCGGCGGTGGGAGGGTATCTGCGGTGCTGTGGCACATGGGTGTGATATGTTCCACTCGTCAGCAGGGCTGCTGAGAGGTGTCTGCCACATTAAACTGAGTCAGAGGCAGCAGAAATGTAAAGAGGGAGCAGAGTTTACAAAGTCTTTCATTTTTCACTCAGTGAAGCTGCGTTCACCTCAGTGTGGCAGGGAAAAAAAGTTACAGTCTGAGGAAGCAGCGCTGCGAGGAAAACACCCACAGACGTCTAACTGAGGTGGAATAAAACCACAAACTTTCTGCTTTCTGCAACACCTGAACTTCTAGGGACATTTTTTTTTTTTATCTTAAAGCAGCATATTTAATATTTAGATGCATTTTTTTCTGTTGCATCCTGAATGTGTAAAGTGATTAATTCGTATTTTACATTTACAATGAAAGTTATGGAAAACAGCTAGAGTGAAAAAATAGGAATGTGCTTGAATAAATGCACCAGAATATTAAATAAATATGTTTATCATGTTGATTTTACAAATGGAAAATGCCATCCAAAAATTTTTGATTATAATTTGATAAATTCCATCATTATCTGATAACTGAAAACCTGATGATTTATTTAATATTACACAGCAGAAAATCGCTGTTTTTGAAAGGCCGTTTTGATTCTTTTTTGCATTAAAATTGGGTTTTCTTATGTCTAGGACTCAGAAATTTCAAATTTTAAGACTTCCAGAAATTAATCTGTAGCCTTTTCATTATTCAGTAAAAAATATGAATGGTTTTTAAAGCATTTAGATCCTTCCAATAACTGCTGACCAGCTTTTTGGATGTTTTCTCTGCTTTGTAGAAGGATTTTAATTCAGTTTAAACTGAATTAAAATTTAATCTCCTTGTCACTGAGTGTGTCCTTGAAAATTAAATGAACAGGAGTTAAACTCTGCAACATTCAAGAAGAATGTAACGTAATCCAGCTGAACAGTTGTGCAGATAAATGCCCAGGACTCTCTTATATCAGTCCTGGGCATTTAATTAAACACACATTCGTGTGTGAGCGGGTCATAGTTGAACCAGATTAAAGTACTTCACCTCTATAAAATGAGTCTGTTTATGTTTGCCACTGATTGCTGCAGAAAACCCGACCAGGAGTCTCCATTTCTGTTCTCCAAGCAGCTGTGGAAAATGCTGAGCGTAATTAAAATTATGTGGTGCTGGTACTTGAGTGTTTCTCGGTTCTGTTGGACTTGCTCCATTGCCTGTCAGGAGAAAACCAACTCACAGCACCCTATCTATTTTACATCCTTGCATCATTCCTCTTACTTTACCATGCAGTCCTTAAAGTTTTTTAAGCTAGCACAACTTTGGAAATGCAAATTCAGTGAAGGGAAGTGTTGAAGTTTTCTAAAATTCAGAAACAAGGATGTAAAAGTAGGTTATGCTTTCCAATCATTATGGACTTATGGATATCTTCTTCTTTTCAACATCATTCAGTTTGGTAAAGTTCAACACTTTCGATACTCAGGCTGTGGTTCACTGCCTGCTTGGTTGCCTTCAGTAAATAGGAGCTACTGAAGCTTAAGAGTTTCAAGGTCTTGTTCACAGGAAGGAGGAGTAGAGGATCAAAGCGCTGACTTTGGCTGCCCTTATATTGATCTTTCATGAGCTGATGTACAAAGTAAGACTTTCAGTTCAAAGGCTGATCCAAAGTCTTGTCCTAACAGAGAGTCAGGTCTGGAAAAAAACATTTCAGACAAAAACAGAACTTAAACAGTCGGAGGGAGTCGAGCTTTTCTCACCCTACCTTTTCTACTAAGTGTCCAAAAGGAACAATAATTAGATTTGTTAAACTAGACGGGATTACTGAGTCCCAGGACATGCTTGGTTGTTTGGTTCATTGACCATGTTAGAAAATATCATTCATTCAAGTAAAGTTGGATGTATTTTAATTTTAAATTCACAACACCAATGTAGCCAACCAATGGGCTGCACAGTGGCGCAGTAGGTAGCACTGTTGCCTTGCAGCAAGAAGGTCCTGGGTTTGATTCCCCTGCCAGGGGTCTTTCTGCATGGAGTTTCCCTGTGTATGCGTGGGTTCTCTCCAGGTACTCCGGCTTCCTCCCACAGTCCAAAACGCAATGGAGAACCGCAGTAGTGACAGATTTGTTTGCTACGCATCCATTATGTCAATCTGATAAGAGGTTATTGCAGTACAATAAACTCACTGTCATGTTCAAAAATGTTTGTGATGCAACGAAGTAGTTAGGAAGAAGCCATCTTATTAATATTTCTGAGGTTTTTTCTACACTTGGTCCAAGTAAAGAATAGCACTTATGTTCACTGAATTGTGCATGCAAGGGATGTTCAATGCACCCAACAATGTATCTTAAATGTCAACATAAGCACTATTAAATACTTGATATATAAAAGAAAAAGGGATGCGGTGCTTTGCTACTAATTATCAACACTACGACAGTTAGGTATCAGGGTTCAAAGGTATCACATTTCACAAAACAAAGATTTAATTTTAAAAAATTGCGAGGGAGGGAGAGCAGGTCAGTTATGCTAGCTTGACTTTGACAACCTTAACATGTAGATGTGCTGCTCATTTAAAAACAAAAAGTCAACTAATCATCAGTAGTGCAGGTGTTTAAATTTAATTAACCGCTGTGTTCAGACAACCACTTATTAATAATCTCAAAATAAGCATTTAGCCTGAAAACGTAATGCTGTAACGGACTGAATGTTCTGTTCTCTGTGTGGAAAATGTTTGCGTGTTTTTCTTGTTTGGTGTTGAATCCTGATATACTCAAGGAGTTGTTGTCAGTTTCTATGGCAACGGGTCTGTGTGCAGCATAGCCAACACAGACAGTGGGAAAAAGCAAGAATACGAGTGAATGCCAGTTGTTCTTCAGTTTTTTTCTGCATTGTTTTCCCTTCACTGTGGAACGTTGCCCTAAATCATTCCTTCATCTCCAGGTTTCATTTTGTAAACGGAGTCGTTCTACCGCGGCAGCGTGGCTATGGATGGCGGGTAAAAGATAATAGTTTTTTTGCCCCACTATTTGTGCGCATGTGTGAAATTTCCAGATGTAAACAACAACATTCAACTTGTGTATTTAGTCATATTTGAATAGGAAGTCCTCCTGCAGCAGTCCGTTTTTATCCCGATAAAGTCTGTCTTTTGACAATGTTTATTCCCATCAGTAAAGCAAGTTGACAAACTTTATTCCCTCAGATTTTTTTGTTGAGATATTTGCCCTTACCCCTCATCCACCGCCCAAAACCAATTATCTCCTGCAGCCTTGCACACTGGCTTATAATCCCGAAGCCTGCAACAGATGAGGCTTCTCTTTCAGCATTGCTCAGCGCTATTCAGAAAGAAGAAGAAGAAGAAGATGAGCGTCTTGGGGAGAAGCGTGTCTGATGAGACTAGGGGATGAAAAAATGAAGAGATTCGATTAGCGAGGCAAGGACTGGGTCGTAGGTCACCAAGGCGGGCTGAGTTGGACACCACAGACAAATCAGCCAGCTCACTGTTAATGGGTTTCCAAATTTAGAGCAGAATTATCCCATCTGTCTGTAAGGCCTCATTCTGCCACTTTGTGGAGGGCTTAAACTCCGAAAGGCTTTCTGAGCTCTGACGAGTTTTTCTTTGGAAACAACGCTGGGTACAAAAAAGAGCTTTGCAAGACTTTTCCTGAATGAAAAATGGAAAACCAGAGAAGATTCATTAGGAGATGGAAGGCTCTTCCTGACAGCCTTTCAGAGGACAAGACACCAAAAACGTCATGAAAGACACAAAAGTTTAATTTATTTAGTATTTTAAATATCTCCCTTAGAGACCCTTGTAGCTAAAAATATATATTTTTTCAGTCTCAAGTAACTGTAAACATCGTATTCATTGATTCACAGTTTTTAACTAAATTTCTCTCTTTTGTCATGTGATTTGATTCAATCATATTGTTAGAATGACTCACCTCTAACGTATACATCAGATAAACCGTTAATTGGAGAGTCACACCAAACAAACAAACTCAACATGATCTCAACGGTACAGAAGCCTAATTTAATATCATGCACTGGAAAAAGAGGAGGATCTTTTTACACACCAAGTTTCAATTTTGACAGATTACATGAACAACTTTCAATATAAAAGGAACAATATTTTCAGATTGACGTGAATCCTGCCTACATTTTAGTCTTCTTCCACTTGTTTTCTCTGACCTCTTCCTGGCTTGTATCAAACTTTGAAGAGGATTGGGGTTTTTTTGCTTTTTTTTCTAACTGTTGCTTTCCTCTTGAAGGCCAGATTGTCTTTGAACAAATTTTATTCACCTGAGCTGTGAATCTCTGCAACTCCTCCAAAATTAGCATTTTAATTGATTAACGCCTGATTAATTAGGTGAGGAAGATGGCCTGATTGTGGTAGATTTACAGTGAAATACTCTTTCCATTTTCAGATGTTTTTTTCTTTTCTTTATACACTTCAAATGAAACGGAAGAAAAATATTTTCAAGTTTTTGATAAATGAGGGAATTAACTGGAACAAGCTAATGACACTCCATTACCTCACCATTCAATTAGCGGGAAAAAGCGGCGTGTTTCCAGCCATGTCAAAATGTTTGTTTCGTCTCAGCATGACTGTGACGGTAAATATCACCTAGGTCAGACAGACCGCGGCTTTAGCTTGTCACTATGGGAACAGAAAGAGCTGTCACCAGGAGAAAGGTCGATGTGAACTGGTGCCTGTTTTCACTTCATGCATAAGTGACAGAACACAAAGTGAGAGACACAAAAAACTGAGAGGTTTTACAACGGACATGTGTGAGTGTGTTGCTTTAATGTAACTCTATTCATTGGAAAGTGGAAAAGTGGTAAGATTAATATCCAATATCAATACTTTTGATAAAAGGACCACAACACTCCAAACTTCCTCAGAAGACATTGTGAGTAGAAATGGCATAAAGCTTAAAACCTGTTAGAATGAATGAAGTCTAAAATGGTTTTATAGAGACCATCTGGGGTGAATTCTGATGACAATAACCAGTTATCATCATAATGTGTCCAAAAAATATGCATCACTTCATAACATCACCGTCTCATCCAGAACACTTGTGGTTTTGGATTACAAAAGAGAAAAAAAGGTCAAAGTATGGAGAAAGTAAGAGTTGGCAACAAACTAAAGAATCAGTGATCAGAATCCACCAACAGAACCAAAGACAGATGGATTAGCTGCAAGGAGAAACAGCACTGGATGAATTTCATTCAGGTGAATACGACTATAGTATTTTTGGACATTGAATGCACCTTGGCATTAGTGACTGTGGTGTAAAAGTTATTAGCAATGGTGGGCATAAGCAAAGTTATAGATGATCAATCATACCCTTATGCCTCACTGGAAAGGTACATTCAGGGGTTCTGGAGAGTCTTGGATTCATGAAGAACTGTGTGGTTTTTGTCTTGATCATGGAACACTGGACCAACTCTACACCCTCACCCCCAACCAGACTACATGGACTTTGTGGATGAGGCGTCCCTTGGGGAATCTTGTGGGGGTCAGGAAAGAGGTCCTGCCTCATGCGTGTGAATTTAAGTATCTTGGAGTCTTGTTAACAAATGAAGGGAAAATTGAGTGGGAGATCGACAGGCAGATTGGTGCTGCGTCTGCAGTGAAGCGGGTGCTGTTCCACTCTATTGTGGTGAAGAGAGAGCTACATCAAAAGGTAAAACTGTCAATTTACCAGTCAATCTACGAAAGAACGAGATCGAAGATACAAGTGGCCAAAATGAGTTTTCTCCATAGGGTGTCTGGGCTCTCCCTTAGAGATGGGCTCAGTAGCTCAGTCATCCAGGAAGGAGTTATTACTAGAGCCACTGCTTCTCCACGTCGAGAGGAGCCAGTTGAGGTGGCTCGGGCATCTGGTTAGGACGCCTCCTGAACGCCTCTCTGGTTAGGTGTTCCTGGCCCATCCCATCAGGAAGAAACCCAGAGAAAACCTCAAAGACACTCTGGAGAGACGATGTTTCTCAACTGGGCTGGGAACGCCTTGAGATTCCTCTGGAGGAGATGGCCAAAGTGGCCGGGGAAAGGGAAGTCTGGGTCTTCCTACTTAGGCTGCTACCTTCACAGCTCAACCCCAGGTAAATGGAAGACAATGGATGGATGAACAAAATTACATGAACTTTTGCTTGATTCCTATTAGAGACATATTCTGTCTGATTTTCTTAAACTATTAATTTTTCCTAAATTATAGTTTATGGGTTAGTAATTGCTTCTTTTACTTTCAGCATATTTTAGTTTTCTTTGTTGTATTCTTTGCTTTAGTCTAAGAAAGAAACATAAAAACCCATATTAAGCATGCTTCTGCTGTTTGCAGCTTTTGATTCAGTTGAAAGAAGAGGTGTGTTTATGCCTCTCTCCAAAAAGAACTATAAACCCCTGAACATCAGCTGGTTAGTGAGTCTAACCAGATGGGGGTCAAGAATCGGATACTGGAGCAAGAATGAAACATTTCTCATATTCTGGCCTCAGGCAAAAAGAAAATCTTCTTCTGACTTGTCTAGGCCAGGGAATCCTTGTGTTGTTGCCCCTCGAGGAATTCATTGATGCCCTTTCAGGGACGACTGTCTCAGTGTCCTACGTCAAACTTGCGGTTCTCCACTTCCATCCCAGCATCCTGGCAGTTCTAGAAGATGACTCTCCACTGACCTAATCCATCAAAGTTTGTAATTTGGGTTACCTTAGGGAAACAATTACTGACTCCTCCAGTGAAATAGCTCAACATAGTTTCATTGTCCAGGTTTAGATTTAGAAACTTGATTTCAACTATATTTGTTTTTCATATTCAAATGCAATCTCTCGACAGGCGATGAAAAGATGATAAAATATGCTACAGACATAAACTTATCTTGACTTGAAAATTGTCATTAATTTTCTACATGTCCAATTACATGTTGCAGCCTGGCTCAGCTGGAGATCAAACTACATAATCTATAGATTCAGACGCAAAGAAAATAAATGCCAGATTGTAATTTACATAAAGCGGCATCTCTTGCTGAAAAACAAGGCAGATGTTAATTAGTTTGGCAAGGGTATGGCTGCCTTATTGGATTTTTTAGTTTAATTAGATTAATTCACATCCAAAGGACCAAATTCCCTGATAGCCAATTAAACAGTGCTACACATACATCTAGGTTAAATACAACTTAAATCTTAGAATGTGCATCCTCCATCCAGCTCTTTAAAGTGACAAAGATTAAAACTCGCCACCAACATTTCATGAAGTGAGTTTTCAAAACAGGTGTAGCTCTTTGGTTAAGTTGTATTGTAATTACAACTGGGAATATTTCTCTAAAGAATCCAAATAAGTTCTAGAGCTTGGTGATGCTCAGGCAATAAAGTCCCAGAAAAGCTGAGGAATAAAAACTTTCTCAACTGTACCCAAGGTTTATGCTGTCCCTCTCGAGACGGAGAGGCTATGACTGCCTGAATTTTTATGTGTTTGTTTAATTTTAACATGTATGTTTAGTCAGGAAGCTCATGTGTGCTCATGAATATAAATCCATGTGAGCAATAACATTGCTCCCCTGTCAACATTACAAATGCTTTTCAGGGCTTTGGTAGTTCCCTCTGAGAATAATACAGCCGTTCGACATGACAGACAGCGTGGGGTACAGCTGAATCCCCTATCCCAGCATGCTTTGCTCCTCACTGCTCCACTATCTCATGCTGTGCAGTGTTTTTCTGCTGGTATTAAATCCCACCTGATCAGTCAAATCTGTCAGGCTCTACAATTCTACAGCTATTAGAGGATAAAGACATGGCTGCCTGGAAAACAGGAAGCAATGGGAATCCCAAATGTCCACAAGCGAAGACAAACACGGCTTACTGGCATCCCTATGTGAAGCATTTTTTAAAAGTTCTGCTTTGCATTTTTGAGTTGGTTGAAACACCTTGGAAAGGATAATCCAAAAAGGACACTTTTTCTTGGTTATTCTTCAACATAGGAAAAACAAGAGAACATGTTCAAGTAATACAGAAGTGTTTATCTCTTTATTTCAGAAAACTGTATATGACAATTGTTACCTTATTGTCTGGAAAACTACTGTAAGAGTTTAAATGTCTTCTAAATTCACTTAGAAATTTGAACCAAATGGTGGAAACTTCTTGTGGGCAATAAGTTTCTAAAAGAACCATATGGACTGGCAATGTGGATTTATTGCGATATTTTGCGGTCCTATTTAGGGCTGTAACAATTTCTCGTATGATTCGAGTACCTTGATTATTAAAATTCCTTAAGGAAATTAATCTGCCTCAAAGTTTCGTTAAATTATGTTTTATTACTTAACTCACTGTCTTCTGGCTGGGTGATTGATTATGTTGTGCAAGGCTAATTGCTAGCAGCATAACATTTAGTTTTTAAGGTCGTTACGGGGGATTTTATTGATTTATGATAATGTCTGGGTTTTTATCGTTTTTCAGGTGACCAATAAGCATCCTTAAAATGACTGGCGCGATGCCTGGAGTTCAGCAGCCTTTCTCCTCCCGGAGCTGCTGCCTGGTGACGGTTTAGCGCAAACGGCGGTGAAGAGCGCGGCAGGTGCATTTATACAGGTGAGCGATAGACTGAACACTGCGTGCTGCTGTGCTTTAGTTGATTCTTAGCTAAGTGTAGCTTTACGGTCAAACCAGAAAATAAATTTACAACCATCCCAGTCGCAACAAATGAGTGAAGGAGCGGATTGTGGTGGTAGAGCTGTCATCTGTTTTTTTAATGTTTGACGAATGAGCCAAATCTCATCGCTAAGCTATAAATGGCTGGGCAAAGAGAGGTCGCCTATTAAATTGACTGAAGATGAATACATAAACTAAACTGAGATAAGGGGGAACATTAAATTAGTGTTCACTTCTTACTCCTCTTCAAACAGAAAATAAATGGTAAACAATTTATTTTGTTTTTGGTTATTGTTTTTAAAAACTTGTTGAAATTAAAAAATAAAATAAAAAATAAAATCAGGTTTATAGACATTTTTATAAGGGTCTTTGTGAGTCTGCTGCTTTATTGTTACATTAAATATCACTTCATATTTTTGTATAATTTTTGTAAAAATGCAGTTGTTACAGATTAATTTTCTATACTACAGAAATAACTGCTGTTATGATAGAATTTACCAATATTTTCCTTCATCAACTTTTTTACTCGATTAATCGTAAGAATACTTGATTACTAAAATAATAAAATAATACAACAGCCCTAGTGCTATTGTGATATCAGATATTAAGCCTAATGTTTGAAATCAACAACAATCAGAGTATTATAAGTGTGTGTTTGTTGTCATCTGGTCTGCGGTGTTAAACTGAAGAAGCAATTCCAGCTCCAGAAGGAGAGATGCCTTTCTTCAGCTGTCAAAATCTGCTTGGTGTCAAAGCCCATGTGTGTTTTTGCATGAGTGTGTGTGCGAGTCTGCAGTGCATGCTCTTTTTATTTTTATTTTTTTAAAGAAGAAGACAGTGCAAGTGTATAGTGTGTTTATATGTATATGACTCTGGAGAAGGCAGCGAGGGATTTGGAGGCGTCAAGCTGTCAGAGCTTAAACACACCACCAGGCCTCCAACGTTGTAAGGACCTCCTGGTTCTCATGATCACATGAATATAAAATAAAATTTTAATTCCACAGAGCTTTAACATAAAGTGAGCACTAAAGGTGTGTTTCAAGGGTTAAAACTGAAACTAGTCCTCACAGAAATAAATGCACACAAACACAGTTGGTCTACTAGAAGAAGAATATGCAGAGTGACAGAAAACACATCAGCTGGGAAACAAGCTTGTTTACACCTGGTCTCAGGAGTGTGTGTGCGTGTGTGTGTACAGCCTGCACAAAAGCTGATTCTGACATATGGTCCTGCAGATGGTGTTTGGCTGTGTGTGTGTATGCAGTGTGTTGGTCTCATTGTTTTTAATGCGTGTGTATGAGAGTTAAATTCAGTGGTACATGTAGGGGAGTCTGGCAGGAGCTGGATAAGATTGCAGCAGCTGTGTGAATCCATCCCTAAAGGTGGCAAAGTTCAGTCAGTTCTAGTGAGTTTAAAACTTAGGAGAAAGGTGTGTGTGTGTGTGTGTGTCTCCAAAGTTAATACAGCGTAAAAACAGATGCATTTACATCTGTGTGCACATCCAGCAGAGCAACAGAGCAAAGCTCCAGTCGGTCCTGTAATCTGTTTACTGCCGACAGACTTTAGCAGGGCCTTCCCACGAATGACTAACCATGGTTGCATAAAGCCGTACAACATAAAAAAGTAAAGATGGCACCCATTGCTCAATCCCCTGCTTACTTACAGCTGTGATACTCCACTGCTCCAGTCATTGCAGCATTAAAATCACTTTTATTTTAAAATATTTGTTTTTCAGTAAACGTATTTGTATTGGTTCTATTGACATGAAGTTCACACCAGATATGTGTAATGACCAAAGATTATTACGAATTATATTTATTTAATTGCCAAAAAAATAAAATACAAGACAAGACTGGAAGGCTGCGTCTTCTCAACAGAGACGCAGCTTCACAGAAAACTGAAAAACTGAAAAACAGCAGTACACCTTGAAAATCTGGATTCTTCACTCATTCGACCATAAAGTCGTATTATCCGACAGGTCTCCTCAAAAATGTCCTTCTCTTCCGTTTTACCAGTTAGGTTTTTTAAACTTCCACAAATTTTTGCCCTATCTGTAACAACAGCATCACCTGCTGACAAAAACAAGAATTACAGCCAGTACGTGAAATAAAAGCAAAACACGGTTTACAAAATACTGTATACATTTGCAGGGACCAATTTTTCACCTGGTTACATGTATGAAATAAAATACAGGACAAAAATTATACGGATGATTCAACTTTTTCAGGAACAGAAAAACAATTAATATAAAACTATATTAGAGATAAAATGACTTGTTTAAAGAAAAAAAGAAATTTTCAAAAATGGATTATTTGAACGGCTCTTTGAAGTGAACAGATCCTGAACATTTGAAAAACATTTACCAAGAATTAAATATGTTCAATATTTATTTTGCCCACTATCTAGTCTGCAGATTGGCTTTGCAGCTGTGGAATCCTCTCAATCGTCCCACCACAATCTTGAGAAATTTATGCGTTTGTTTCCGCGTGGTGATTGACCACTTGTGACAGCCTAAAAGCAATTCTGACTGCTGCTTTTTGCTGTTATTCATCCGAAGCATCAACATCCAGCTGTAGTCTATAGGAAGAGAGCTGCGTGGCAGTGATATAGGAGCCATTTGAAAGGCTGCAGACTGTCTGAGAGGGAGCGCAGCTGTGATATCAAGCACATGGAGCTGTTCTGTCACTTGTGAAAAGCCGTAACAAGACACATGTGGCTCTGCTGCTTCCCAGACGTGCGCTCCTGTGGTGAACTGTGAGTGAAAGCAAATATTTTCTGACACTACGGGACATTTTTTCCACACTTTACAGTATTCTTGGTTGATCTATAAACAGACAGGACACAGATTATTAATCATGGTGAATGCTAATTTAATGACAAACGAATAACTTGCCTCCTTTAATTGTTTTCAATATGATTTTATTCTTGAACATCTAGCATTTGCAGGACAAGAGTTTGTGTTGTTAGATCATTGTGGATCTTTACATTTTTTGACAGTGAGGTCAAACATAATGTTTCTCATCAGACTCAATCCCTGACTTGAGTTTTTATGACACCATCAGCTGCCACTGAGGAAACTTTCTCGCCCTCATCAGCAACATTTCCTCATGATAAAAGCACATTTGACTAAAAGAGCTCACCTTGTTTTGGTGAAAGGTTGCCATTCCCATCTATCTTCTTCCATTTCTGGAATATTTTATAACATTTCCAAACAGAAACGTTTCCTAACTTGAAGCACATTATTTGGTCTTCATGATCTCCAGCATACAGGGTTTTTTTGTGTGTTAATTTTTTACAAGTTTTTTCCCTCTCAAACTTCCTAATCTCTCCCTTTCTTTGCTGTTTTACGTCTTGTTTCGTCCTCATCAAATCTTACAAACTCAGCTTGCTCTTGTCTTTTTAAATCACTCCTAAAAAGCCTTTGTTACTTTTCTCTTCTTGACATATAAAGGGATAGACTTTTCAAACTGTAACATCTCTTTGTATTTTGTTATAGTAGATTAAAAAAGTTAATATTCTTTATGTGCAGATAAAAGTTGCAGCTTTGTTTTAGGTTAGAAAAGGAAACATCCGTTAGAGGGTTTATTAAAGCTTTAGCTAGGCAAAAGTAAAGCTATTTGTACACTTTTCTATCTGAAGTTGGGTGGTGGGGTTAAACTATACTGTTTTATAAATTGGATTATTATTATAAAGTTCAATAATTTCAATAAATTGATTCTCTAAGTGAAACACGTTATATTACACACAGACGGATGTTTCCAATCCTTTTTTCTGTTATGATTTTCTGCTTAAAGTTGAAGATAACACATTCAAAATCTAAACTGGATTCTTCCTCACTTACAACTTGGCTGCTGTTTTCACTCGAAGGTGTTATCTTCAGTACAGTTTGTTTTTTCAAAACTATTTTTTTTTTTGTTTCAGAAGAACAAACAGCAGACTCAGCAGTTCAGGTAGGAGCAGAAAGACATTCAGATAAAACGTTGCTGCTTTGCTTAAAGTCCAGGCTGTAATCTTTAGCCAGACTTGTCACAGTTGACATGAACTCATGTTGCAATGCTGCTTGTTTCTTCTAATCTGATTCATACTGGATTTTATTTGCTTACAATAAAGAATCGGGGGAAAAATGTCCTTTCTGTGCAGGTATTCTTATTTTCCTGCTACAACAAAGAAAAACATGTTAATGATATGAGGCTACATGGTTAAATGTTTTTAAACTAATATGAGAAAAGAAAAAACTTTCCTCTTCCAGTCCATCTTTGCCCTCCTGCGGTGCTTTTTTCCCTTCCTTCCTCCCTTCCTCCCCATCTCTCGTTTTCTCCAATCTGCTCCTCCCAGCATGCAGATCTTCCACAGATGGCTCTCTTCTCGTTCATCTCATGCTCTGCAGGTGGAGGAGAAGGAAAGGAAATTGACTTTTGTCAGTGAGAAAGAGGATCTGCTGTCTTAGTTTTGACCCACTAAGTTTAATCGATTAACACAACAATGGATGAATGAATGAGTTTAATAGTCCAACAAGAGTCTTCATGAGGTTCAGTTTCTGCTTCCAGATTGTAAATAAAATGCTGAAATAGTTTGTGTTACGTCTCACACTCTAAACAGTTGACAAACATTTAATACACAATTATCACGTAATCTTTTATGATTAAAATTAGATTTTCAGAACTGAAACGCATATTGAAAGTCAGCAGACCCTTTATCAATGCAAAGCTATGAATTATAATAAACTTCTCTGGTAATTTGTAATCAGTTTTTGTTGTACAGAGTTGTCTTCTAAGTTTTTTTTTAGTTTTGGTCATTTTTTTATTTGTTGAAATATCAAAAGTTGACTCCTCAGCAGAGTATATTATAAAATGGTTTTAATTAGAAAGTTTTGGTAATTATTGAGTCAGTAGGTAATATATTTTATTAAATTCAGATAAGAGGTAGAATTAAGTAAATGTTCACATCTACCTACTTCTTTTCAAACAGAAAAGTAGTTTTGTTCTTGGTTATGTATAGAAATACAAAGTAATAAAGTTCAAGCTGAAATTTTCCACAAAATTAAACAAATTATGGTTTTCTGTCCTGAGACAACGGCAGTTATTTTTGGAGTAGAAGATTTGTCTTATTTTGCTTTTTAATTGTATGTAAATTTAAGTAAGTTTTAGTTTGTCATTTGTTGTTTCTGACCCTCAACCATATTTTTAGAAATCAGATTTGAATTTTATGAATGTTTCACCATTACAGACCTTTTTTTTAATTTTTGTTTTTATTCTAGTGCATCTTATTTGAAAAAAAAAAAGAAAATAATACACTATGAATAATTGGAGCCTATAGGAGAAAACTAAATTAGACTTCCTGATTTCACATCTGATAGCAACAAACCATTTTCACAGCAGATGTTTTCACGTCTCAGCAGGAAATTCAGTTTTATTAATGATGACCACATTCCCGTTAGTAAAAGGTCAAGGCATACCATTGTTTGTTTGTTTTTTCTTGCTGGAGCTGTCAGTTTAATGGGGACTTCTCTTGTGTATCATGCTAACTTTGAAATGTACAGTGTTATCCTGTTGTTATTCTATTTATTTTCTACATGCATCTGTTATATTTTTAGTATTACTATTTATAATTGTGCCGTCAGCAGGTTTCCTCTGCCGAAGAAACAGAATATCTACATCTGAATGAAGACATTTTTGCTTCTACTACCTCAGTTAATGCATCTTTATCTAAAAATTGACATGGACCTCTTTCTTTCTCTTTCTAAAGTTGGACTTCCTTCGTTTAAGAGGTATTTAATTAAAGCATTTAAGCTTGAATTAAAATCATGTCCAACAGTGAATCTTCAGATCATTCTGATTCAAGTAATGTATCAAAAGTCAGTTGACATTTGCAACGTTTACGACCCGTCACAGAAAGGTTGTTTGCAGATCCATTTTTCCTGCGTTTGTCTGTAGCTTGTTTAATAAAGATGCTTCACTGTACGGACAGTGAGGTAACAAATCACTCTCTTCTGTCTCACTCTTCTGATGGAGTGAAAATGAATATTACTCTGCCACTCCCCCTGCAGATTGATTGCACGTTTTCACTGAAATCCATCGACTGCACATCCTGTCTGTATGTAACCACACAGCTTTCTTTTTGGGATTTTTCTGCTTCCATCATTTTATTTTATTTAGCCAAATGTTGGAGAACACAGCAACATGTTTCCTCCACATGTCTAGAAAATCTCTGCTTCTGTTTCTCTAAAGAACACCAACTCCGTTCTGTTTAACAAGTGAAATCTGGGGAACATTTGACCAGGGAACAGGACTGACGTTGTAATTTAGGTGGATTTTCAAGCAAAAACTATCTGAACTGAAAATACAGCAAAGAAAGAAAAAAAAAACTAGCTCAGCAACCCATCTTTGGTGCCTCTTTTATCTGCGTGCTGACATGTTACCAGTCCAGATGGTTGACAGTTCATCTCTGACACCATCCCTCCATCAGTGCCTTCGTCTGACGGACAGTCCTGGCTGCTGCTCGTGACACGTCGCTCCAACCCTCAGCTGCTGCACAGACACTTCCTTCATCTTTTTCTGCAGACAAATTCACTGATCTCAACCTGGATATGAAAAACAAAACGCTGACAAAAGAGCAGATTCCCTTTATTTGTTCATTAATTAATGTAGATTAGCTAAAGTAAGTAAAAAAAACCCACAGTGAAGGAAGAGGAAGCGCACAAACATGGCCTTGTTAATATGCAGTGCATTAATTAATTGTTAGTCCCTAACTGACCTCTTGTCATTTCCATTATTTCCCCAGACGCCCAAAAACAACTGCAGCTGAAATGATCCGTGTAATTAGTTCATAATTTAGAAATAATAAACTCAAAATAGCTTCGCCGTTGGTCCATCAACACGTCTAACAAAGAACAATGAAAACTGGATTTTAATATGATTTTCAGCAGTCAGTAGATTTCATGTTTTTAATGTTATCAAATGTTTCCTTCATGTTAAAAATGTAATCATTTGATTTAAATTGTGAAAAACATGCACAGGTTAAAGTAGCTGAAAAATACAAAATTATTGTTTACATCCAATCCTCCCGATGATTACATCCCTGAATTTTATTTGAATGTTGACTGATTTCAGTACATTTTGATGGGAATATGTCAAAGTGTGTGTGTCTGGATGCAGGTCTTCACCAGTGTGTGTGGCCAGGTGGGAACATTCACACCTGGATGCGATCTCCTGATTAGGCTGCTGAAGATTTTTTTATTTTTTTTGCTGCTGGAGATTCTGGGTTTTTTCAGAGAAATTATTGACCAAATTTCCTCTTTCCTACTTTTTTTGTGATACTTCCTACTGAGCTTCATAGGTTCACCTCTTTGAAGGTTTTGCGTCACGTGATGTCGAATCCCTGGAGATTCAAACTTACTTGGAATCTCACCTGCTTCCAGGTTCATCTTTCTTATCTCCTGTTTCCTCAGACGAACGCCGGCCTGCCTGCTCTTCTTCACTCACCTGATTTGAAATCCCAGGGAAGAAAACTCTGCAGAACTTCCACAGAAACCATCTGGAACCATCTGGACTCCCTTCAGTTAAAACTTCCTCCTCTGAGATCTGTAAGTCATTACTCACCCTCACCTGATTTGTTTTAAAATAGCCAAAAGTCGCAAGTTCGGGTCAAAACATGACCTGAGCATCACAGCTTAAAATATTTTAGATTTATCTTGATATATAATATATGTTTTAAAATTATATTCCTAACCACAGGATTAATGTCCGAGTTTATAATGCAGCGGTGAAGTGAACAGGATAAAAAAAAAAACTAATCTAATCCAACAGTAGAAGTGATATGAAATTCCAAAATAAAGATTATGCTACAAAGAGTGATTGAAAATAGTAGATTAGACGGGTGAACAAACTTACAAAGAAAAAGAAGTATTTTTAGGT
This sequence comes from Alfaro cultratus, assembly GCA_903066825.1. Taxonomy (NCBI): domain Eukaryota; kingdom Metazoa; phylum Chordata; class Actinopteri; order Cyprinodontiformes; family Poeciliidae; genus Alfaro; species Alfaro cultratus. Next base: position 39,333 of record CAEFZX010017128.1, read on the forward strand.
AAATTAGCATTTCCTGAAAATGATAATTTGACAGCACAGAGTGGATTAGACCTTTAACATTTTGCTAAAAATGCAGTTGCTGTTGTATTTATTGTTGCATTTTATTTATTTATTTTTTTGAAAATAATATGTAAACAGGAACAACTGCAAAACAATTAATATGAACTGCTCATTTAGTGTTGTTCTGTTAGGAAAATGTTGTAGTCATTTAATCTCTTCTCCTCTGTCCTGCAAAGTTACTTTATATATTTTTTTGTTTCTAACTTGAGGAGAAAGTAAAGCTAAACCCCTCCCTGTTATAAGAGTGTGGCGATGGGTTTGGCCTTAATCGGCGTCCATAAATACTTTTGAACATCACCTCATGCTGCAGCTTGTCTTCAATGTTGGTACCTCCCAAGTTGCAACAAAACAACCTCTTTAAATATAAGGAAAGCTCAATTACTCTTTTTTTTTTTAAAGCTATGTAGCAAAAGGCTATGACTCTGTCTTAACTAAAAGTGTAAACTCAGTTGTCCAGAACAACCTTCAGTGAAGGTGACAATGACTGAAAACTCCATGTATGAAGAGTCTTTCTGCGCTGAGGGGGCTGTCTGATCCCGCTCACATCTTCAACTCACAATGTGAACTCTCACCATCTGGTAAACGGCGTGGAGTCCACACCTGTTTGCTTAATAGATTTAAATATTCATTTAATAAACAACATGTAATAATACCTCAACCTGCTGAATGTCATCAGAAACGCACACTGACTGCTCTGCCTTTATATAGCTCAGATTTAACCCTACAGCCATCAGAATAATGAGTAAAGCAGGAACAGGTTCAACATACGCTTGTCTGTCTCTCACCCAAAACACAGAACATTGTCCTCCACGTTTATTGGCTCTAAAATAATTAATTTCAAACGATGTTGCAGTTAACAAACTAAGAGCCCACTGCACTGAACTCCTTTAAAAACATATAACCATTTCACTGGTTATCGTTTCTCCTGCTACATGTGTGTTTATAGTTTCAGTACAACTGCTCCTTTATTGTCCCCGTCATTCAGGAGTTAAAATGGCACAATAAATATTTTCCATCTTGTCCATGTTGCAGACTGTACTCCACTTGTCTTTGAGTGAGCTTACTGCTGTCGCACTTAATTAACAACCTGCTGTAAAGGAGCACATGTTGTCAGAATAACCTGTAATTGGCCCGGTGAGTGGTTGGCGAAAAGGAAGATAATTTATTTGCAGAGATTTTGTCCTTGAGTGCTGGTGAGTCACCGTCTGGTCATCACCTTTTTCTGTTTTTTTTTTTTGAGAGGAGCTTCTGGATGAACTTCAGGAAACATCCAGTTCTGCTCATTTCTGATAAAAATGCAACTTCTAACTAACCTCAGGATTTGTCTTGAATATTTTTTATGAGTAGCTACTGGTTATATGTCATAGTTCAGTCAAAATCACATATTTTTTTCCAGTTCAGTCACTTCAGCCGGATGTTATGTGACCATGAAATGCTTCCTGTGGAGAGTAATGTGGAACGCCATCAGCTGTTGAGAGCTAATTAACCGCCTCCAACAGGGGGCATCACACCACCTGAAGACCTTCTTCCCCTCCATCCTAAATCTCCCTTTCATACCTTTGCATCCTTTTATTTATCCATCCAACTCTCTTATTCATTTATGCATGTAAAATTAATGCTAACTGGACGTGCTAACTATTCCTGGGAGTTTGCCAACTCCATCTTTCCTTCCCTACCTCCATCTCTCCAGTTTTACATCTTTCTTGTCCATATGGCTGGGTCGCAGTCTCTCCTTCCCCCTTTCCTCCCTCCGTCTACGGAGAGGTTGGGTTTGTTAATAGCCCATATGGCCCCATCATATGCTGCCAGTGAATCCTAATGACAGGAGATTGGCAGGTGTTCCCTTGCTGGCTGCAAACATGCCTTTAATAAAACCTCAACCTGCTGAATGTCATCAGAAACGCACACTGGCTGCTCTGCCTTCATATAGCTCAGATTAAAGTTACACTGACTTTACAAGGAAACAATAAGGAGTGATGTACTATTTCCGTAATGCAACTTGTCCACTGGGATGAGCAGTGACAGTAAAAGCTTTTGAACGCTGCAACCTTTTCGTAAAGTGCAGTGAATGTAGCACCATACCTTTTTCCCCTGATACAAGTGAGACCCTGGAGCGTGAGGCGGCTTATTGGACGGGACCCCATCCTGTATTTATGAACCTGTTTCCATAGCTGGCTGCTAAATGAAGCTTACAGCTGTCATCCCTGCTTATGCTGAGCTTGATAGATGTCTCATGTGATTGCCTCTCGATACTTTATTACTCTTCCTCGCTCAGGTTTTATATATCGTTTGGATCATTCCAGTTGTTTGACATGACTGAATCATATAACTGTCTGTCGTAGAGCAGGTGCTCGATGCGGCTGAAACAAGAGGTGTAACCATGTGACTTTATTTGTTTTTAAATGGATGGGCTTGTAGGATTTAGGACTGGTGAGCAGATATGTTTAAAACCTGCTCAGTAGGTCGTAACAAAGGGAAACCTCCTCTTTCCTTACAGCCCCTTTATTGCCATGATGGTGACATGTAAATAGTGGAAAGTTTTGTAATAATGCTATAAACTGTAGCGCCGTTTCCATTACAAATGTGTGCAAATAATTGCCTATGTTCTAATATTGAAAAAAATTTTCTGTTTTCATTAAATAAGAAATATAATTAAAAGCTGACATGAATAAGCAACAAATCAATAAAAATCATTACAGTAACAGATGTAAACAGTTGCATGAAACAGGAAAATTGTAGTCTGTGATTTTACAGAAGAGCTACGGATTCAAAATGTTGAAATGCCACAACTTTTTATAAACAGAGCTACGGTGGAGCCAGCTGAACGTTCTCCAAAAGAAACAAAAACAAACCGTCATCTGCCTACTACTTCCTGTTGTACCAGAAATAATTCATCTTCCAATCCTACAAGTTTTTAATAGTTACAAGGAATTGAAAGACAACAATGATTAGAAGATATTGTAGAAAAAGCAGCGGGTAACAAAAGGAAAGATTGAATATATGAAGAAACAAGGTTCTTTCTATTTTATCTGTAATCCTGATATGAGACAAAACGGGCACATGTATGAAAATACTGGAGTCAAAACCCTTTAAAGTGAGAATCAAACTTGGGGAGAAGGAAAAGAGGATGGTAGAGGGACACACAAGAAGAGGTACCAAGGCGGTTACCTGGGAGACGGTAACCACGGAAGCAATGTTTTGACCTCCAATCATCCCCCTCAGATGGTCTCCATCTGTTCTCATTACTGGAGGATTAAGAAAGAATAAAGAAGTGATGGAGAAATGAAAACTGCTCCAACACTGTTTAAAATCTTCTCATAACGAAGGGCTAAACTGCTGATGCTAAGTTAAAGACATGGCAAAGCGACGTCGGTTAGTAATCAATTAAATTTCCCTCCAGGCAGCAGAGAACATGAACATAAATAGTTTTAGATTATTTTCCCAGAAAACATGGGATACATGTGAAACCAGAATGTTATTTTAACTCTATACTGTACTAGCATGACCACTTGTAAAGTAAATTAAAAGTTATTATAACAATTCGACCCGTTATCAATAATCTAGAAACTGTTTGGTGTTTAAACAGACTCTGGTCTCTTTTAGTTTTATTTCAAGACACAGCTAGTTTTCCTAACAGGGAGAGTTTGGCGTGAAAAGTCTAATTGTCATGTGAAGATCTTTAAGTTTGCAAAACTAAATACAAGAATGTCAAATTTGTTCAAATACAAATTTATTAACACATTCTCAAAGTAGTATGTTCTGTAAGGCTGCAATGATGAATCAACAAAACTGACAATGTTGAATATAAAACAGTCGTCTAGAACCAAATCATTGTTGTTTCAGCTTTGAGTCGTCGTCTCCTTCGTCTGCCAGCTCTGTTTACTGACAAGCTAAATACAGAATGTGCAAAGCAACACTTTCCTTCAAATCTGACACTACCACAATGCATAAAAACCGAGGAAACTCCGCTGAGGTGTGTGCAAACTCTCGACAGATAAGCAATGAAAGTGAGGTCCAGTGGGACAGTCTCAGGTAAAACCACAGCTCTAATGAAAATGTTTGCAGGAGCACAAGTGAGTGCAGTGCTACTGAACCAGACAGGAGTCTATTTATGACATGTTGGGCTCCATCGCGCTGTTGTCACACACAGCCTTCATCAAACTACCGGATGCACAAACCCTGAAACCAAGCGGTGACAGCTGTGGAGCAGTAGGAGCTTTTTGCAGGACCTGCACTTCATTCATTCACATGTGGTGCTTTTCCAGAAGTGACTTTTCTGATAAAACAGCTTTTAAAAAAGTTGCAGAAAGCTGCTCAACACTTATATTAGCACTAATTACAACAGCAATGGCAGATTTTTCAGGTTATTATCGGGAAGGGTCTAAATAAATTGACAAGTAAAAAGATAAATTATTTTCAAAATCTTTGCAGAGATGCTTGTTTTGTTTCCTATCAGTAAAATAAAAATCCTAGTTGGATGAAAATTAGTTTAATATAAATCTGGAATTTAGTTTGGGAAGCTAAATTTCCTGCTATTGCAGTAAAATAACAGGAAATTTGGATTTATTTTACTTTGGGGTGCAAGTGAAGAACAAATTTGGCAACCACTTACTGATTTTTAAATAGTTTGTCTAGAATAAACTCATGTCTAGTATTTCCCTGTGGAAAAAATGATCACCTATATATGGAACAAAATCCTCCATCAACCAGCTCTATACAAGTCTCTGCTTTTGTATCTGATTCTGCAAAGCAGTGAACTGCCAGTTTATCTGTGGAAACAGAAAATGTCTGCATAAAACGCAACAATTACATGTAATTTATTACATACCTTTTATATCAGTGTATGGAGCTCAAAATGACTCCCAAGCAGAGATACAGGCTGAAACATACAATGGTTTCTGTTAGTCAGTATCTGTTTACATCCCTCCTGCTATTCGTACATTTTACATAAAATTTCTGCTGCTATTGCATCTCTGTTTTTCTGCATAGTTCTTATCTCTCCTATATTGTAAATAGTCTTTTCAACGCACTAATACACCTGCACATTATGTAAATAAAAAAAAATAAACATCTGATTCTACACAGTTGCACCTCGGATCAGATGCAGTTTCTGACGGCTTAACAGTATTTTATGTTGTAATCTTGGCTGTACAGTACAGTATATTACTCTTAGTCGTCTTTATTCATATTTTCATATATTTTTATAACTTTTTGCTCATTGTGTGAACCTACAGACGCTGTTGCACCTGAATTTCCTCAATGTGGACAGTTAAATATATTAGATTTTAATGGATCTCTATTGGACAGATTCAAAGTCTGGTAGACTAATTTGTTTTTTAGTCAGTGTGATTCAGTTTGAACCAGTCAGATGAGAAAAGGAACGAGTCCAGGCTAGTGCTGTGAATGCGGCATTTGAACTAGAATAAAATACAGGATTTTAAATAGCGTATTTACAGTGAAACCAAGCTGGTTCTGATTCTGTTTCACAGCAGAATCGATGAAGAGAACAACTGGAGCGATCAGCACCTTCATACTGCCTGCTTTCCTCCTGTCAGCCTGAAGCCGTTTATCCTCCCTGTCCTTCTTAATGACCTCATTAGTTTGTTAGTGGCTGTTTGAAGGAAGCTGAATGTTTGTCTTGCTGGGTGGCTGCTGAGTCGGCACTTCACACAGAGACGCCGTGCAGCAAGAACTCGCTGATGAAGAACATGCAGAGCTCATCAGCAAACACACGAGGAAGAGCTGAAAACTGACTTTAGGATGGAGGATCTTCAAATTCCCCATCAAACTGGATCCTATCAACACCATTCAGATGATATCGCCTGTTAATATTGTGCTTCAGCTGTAAATTGACCAGTAAAAAAGAAATAATCAAAATATGAAAATATACTGAAAGATGTGGCTGTAAAAATATCATTTGAACAGTTTTAATCATTCAGACGTTGTCAGTAGCTGCGTTTCCATTATGAATATGTGCAAAACTTCTGCAATGCAAACACAATAGGGAGAAAAAAACACAACTTTACAATTTCTGTTTCCATTAAATAAGACAAAAGGTTTAATCATGTCATTAAAAACACTCAGCGCCATCATCCTAAAACTACTTCCTGTTGTTTGTAATGGTTTGCGCCAGTGGCAACATTCAGTTCCTGATCATGAGACTCGTGATCTGAATAAAGTATTTTCATTGCAACTTTGAAAAATAAATCAATTAAGACACATCCAAAAAGAAAAGAAAAAAAACCTCATCCTAGCACCAAAACTTTTCATCAAAAAATGAAAGTTTTTATTTTTAAATTGGCGCGTTTCCATTAAGTGAATTTATTTTCAAAATGTCAATTACATGGTTTATGGACACACAGCCAGTGAGGTAATGTAGCGAAGTAATACAGTCTTACTATAAGGACAAGAAGAAAAACATGTTGTGAAAAGAATTAAAGAAAGGAAAACTGAAATACTTCAGTTTGATTTACTTCGACCAGGAGAGAAATGCAACGGGTGAAATATGACTCAATAAATTAAAAAACAGTGAGAATAGTTTCAAAATGATTTCAATTAGATACCTTTAAAAATTAGAGCCTGTTTTTTGTTTTTACTAACTCAACAGGAGATTGATCGTCAGTTGTCCGTACTGCTGCAGTGTGTAACTCCAGTCCTGCAATTTCTGGATGCATCCCTGCTCCACCACTACGCCAAATGATTTTTAAGCTATTTCTTTTTATGTTTATTTTACCACATAAGTTCTGATAATCAGTTCAGGTGACATCAGGTAGATAAACATTTGAAACTTGAGCCGCTGAGTCACAACAATGTCCTGTTTCACGGAGCATGTTATTGCTTCCAGGCCTTTCAAATATAAAATGAACGATGAACAACAGGATACAAAACACACATGTATCATATACATACGTGTTCATCTGATACTGTGGGGTGGCAAGCAGTACAAAAGACCAGATCAGCACACACACACACACACGCACACACACACACACACACACACACGTCCTGTAACCTGATGTTGAAACACGTGAAGTCAAATTGCAACATTGTCTTTCAACAACAATTAAGTTCAAGACAAGTTTTCTAAATAATACATGAAGCAATTAAAGCAGTTTAGCTCCATATGTCAGGGGGAAAGATCAGAAACGTGTTGAAAGGCAAAATATCAAGTAACGTTGTGAGAAAACACTGAAAAGCAGAAAAGAGTTCAAGCAGTTATCTGAACTGTAACAGGACCTGGAGTCGTTCTGAGGAACTATACCTGAGCTTTTATCGGTGCTGAATCTACAGGTAACTTTGAATCTTCTAAACTGACACAAAGTTTAGATAATAAACTGGAAAGCAAAGGTTAAGAAGCCTTGCTGCTTGTCCAGGATGACAATTGTTCTCCCTTTGTCAGCAGGTTTAATAACAACATATTTTAACTCTATATCCTCCTTTTACAGAAATAGGAAACACAGTCCGTCTTCTGCATGTAATTATGTATTAAATACCAACTAAGATATGTAGAAGCATTTTAAATGATTTAAACTTTTGATAAGTCCTGGATTTTTCCAGTTTAAAAAAACATGATAGTGTCCAGATTTATATCAATCTAAAATAATTTTTTCTCCTTTTTTGATCCATACTATGTCTTACACCAGATTTTCTGCTGAAACATCCCAGTAATTTTCTGATTTCAGTAATTTTGTGACCTCCAGAAATCCTTGTGGACATGAGAACACATTTTTGAAAATTCAGGCCAGATTTTGAAGAATCCCAAAGCTCAAGGATGGGCTCAGATGTTAAGCTGCCCTGTCGATGGAGTTGAGTCCAGTCGTCCCTCTGACAATATGCTTAGAGAGCTGGGCGCTCACAGCAGTTTGGTGCAGAGGTTAACATAGATGTTTCAGAAGTGCATTAAGATTTGATGTCTTGAGCAAAACAGGATTTTGCAGAGACGTCAAAACTGATGATCATTGGAGGTGCTTTGACTAGACCAAAGCTACACTTTACTGTAGCTTGCAGTTTGTGTAAAATAAAGATAGTTTGAGAAGAGACGTTTCCCACTAAAGTTACCAAAGATGGTTCTTGTTGGGGACCTACTGTGTTTGCACTTCTTTTATTTCTCTTTGAAAAGTTACACTTAACTTGAGTCACACAAATCGAAGCTTGTTTTTTTTTTACCCGGTGACAGCAGGAAACCCACACATAACACATTCATGCACTTACAGTGGTCAATGACAGCTGCTTCACTGGAGCCGAACAATACGCTGCTGAATAATTGAGTGTTTCTGAAGGTGAAAAACATCAGGGCTCAGCAGGACCTGCCCGACACACACAGACATAAGAGCAAGGAACACGAACTTCGCATAATTTCTCCAGCTTTTAAAGTAACAGATGATCAGCGAGTGAATTCAGAGATGCTGGCAAAAAACTGTGGAAAAACAGCAGAGGCAAGCAACGCAGAACACACAACACCAAAACAATTTTCAGAAACTCAAACACACAGAGTTCAAGCAATCAGGCACCAATACAGATTCAGCATGTGAGAAATGAAGAGCAGATTTTATCCCGTGGTGAAAATGTTTTTGTTGCAGTATTTCTCTGTTGAGGACGAGTTGCAGCAGTTTAACCTCCAGAGTATTTCTGTCAACTGTCTTTTATGCTGTGAAATGTAGGACAGATAAAATATTTATCCAATCTAAAGATGATAAAAAAAAGAGCAGCAGACTCATAATGCCGATTTTTGAGGAGCATTCTTGATTGCTTTTTGATCTTCACACCACAGGAAACTTTAACAAGCTACATCAATAGGAGCTCAGCAACTAAAGTGAGGTCTTATTTTTTTCCCATGATGCCCCCCAATGCTATTTGCGTTCTGAGATGAGCAGCGCGCCGAATGCGAGCAAAAAAACGCAATCACTGCCTTTGTGAATCATCCATGAGTCACCTTTCATTGTACCTCAGCAGAGAGATGGAGTCAGGAATAGAGCGGTAGAATAAAAACGAAGTTTGGTTCTGACTCACTGCTGAAGAGAACTGGGTTTGGGGTTTCTTCTTTTGTCTTTTTTTTAACAAACTCTTCCAAAAATTGGCGACAGTAAAGCGGCGGATGCAGGATATGGCCCAAGAAGAAAGGATCCAAGAAGGTTGATCATTAAAGAGCAAAAAGACACTTAGCTTCCTCAGAGGAGGAGGATGGGACTCGAGCAACGATGAAGGGAAGGAGAGAAGGACACAAGGATGGACAGTATGAACTAACAGACAGGAAGAAAGCAAATGAGGAGGGAACGAAAGCAAGGATACCAGAAAAAAGAAAGATGCAAGAAACTGAAAAAGCAAATAAATGAAAGCCAGGATTGAAGGAGGGAAGGACAAATAGATACGACAGAATAGACAAGAGGAAAGAAGAACAGAAGGAGAGGGAAAAGGACATAAGGATAGAATGGTAGGAAGAAAAGGAAGGAAGACAGGAAGGAAGGAGACAAAGCAAGGAATAGAGGATATAAGAAAAGCTGCTTAACTAAACCTGTAAATTCTCAAAATAAAATCTTTAGACCGTTTTATTGTTACTAATGAACACTAGCAACATGTATCAGCAGCACATTTCTTTCCTCTCTGCTCAGTTTGTTGGATTTACTTCATTTCACCAAGTAAACCAGTGCAGTGACTGATGCTTCACTTTCAAAGTTTTATCAAAACATTTCATGGAAACATTAATTTTCTTTTCATGCTTCTGTTTAATCAGAAATAAAAACCCTTTAATGTATAAATGAAAACGTAAATCAATATAGTTTTTATGTTTGCAGGGCATCTTATCATGTTCAAACATCAGCACTCGACCTTTTTCCAGTTCTGCTTTCTTTCTTTTCTGCTGTAAAACATAATTTAAAGCAGAAAAGCAACAACACAAGCTGCTGTTTCATATTTCAATTTGTGTCAAACACGAATTAACATTTAACAGGATTTCTGAAATTCAGAAAAAGTGACCATCATTGTAAATCAGGGTGATAAAATAGAGGTACTTTCAGTTTTGAAGTACTGATCTGAAAGCAGATAGAGCGACCCGAGGGAGTCATGTTAACCTGAATGGCAATTAGCAGCTTGTGTCATGTTGAGCAGAGCGCTGACAATCAGCTCTTTGTGAGAATAATCCGGTTGTCCCACAGGAATCCTCACAAGATCAAAAAAGGTCAAAGATCTGATGGGAAAGAAAAGAGGCCAGGATGCCTGTGTTGTCTCTAAAGTGACAAAAAAATCACCTTTAAAAAGAAATCTGACCAAGAATTTACAAAACATTTCATAAAAGGAACAAATGGTTTGATAAGAAAGGTTTCTGTCAAACTCATTTCATCCAGTCACAAATGCTCTTAAAGGGCCGGCTCTGCCAGAATGTATTGATTCACAAACTGTAAAAATATTAATGAATTCTTAAAATTAAATATTATTGAACATCTTTTCAGGTCCTCCAGGATTTCATGATACTTTTTGTAATTTTTTTGCAATAAAAATCAAAGTGTTTGTGGCACTAATTTGGAAATATTTGTGCTTTTTTATGACAGCAAACACAACTTTTTATTACTTGCTGTATAGATCATGGACTATAATCTGACTTCAATTAAGAACATGTATCTGCTGAGGCAGATGTACAAGTAAAAAAGGTTTTGAAAAATTTTGAGAAAAATCTGCAATAAATTCCCGATTATGTATTAGAGCAAAAAAATGCAGGGATTTGTTGATTTTGCGTGAATTTCAACAATAAATCTGAAGAAACTGGAGCGACTGATTGATGTAATTTGACAATAAAGAAATAAATATTGCTTAGTGCTAAACAATACTAAGTGTGCTTAATAATTAAGCACACTTAAGTGTTTAGTCTAGAATTTAGAGGGCCACATATAATGCTACGGCGGGCCAGATTTGGCCCACGAGCCTTGAGTTTGACACATGTGCTCTAGACTATTCAATCAGAAGTATTTGTGTTTGAAAATATTCCTTAAAGAGATAATCTCCACCAAGATATACAAACAAGAAAGAAGACAAAAAACGTAATGTATTCGTCCAGAGAAGCTAAATATTTCTTCCTTCTCAAACATTATCAGTCAAGTAAAGAAATGACTTTGTTTTCCAGCAGTTGATAAATCAAGACGGCGTGTTTGTATAATTCATCACAGGGATTAATTATTAACTTGTTTACTTCACACATGAGCCTCTGTGGACCAATCCCAAGCAAAGCCATCAGCAAAGAATGACATGACAATAAAAACAGAACTGTTTCCCATCCCGGAACAGGAAAGGAAATTGCAGCAAAGCAAAACACAAGATGGTGTGGGTGCATCTTGTTTGCATCAAAGATAAGATGTCAGGGAAGCACAAAAAAAATGGTATCAAATGAATTACAAATCAGAAAATACAATGTTTGGATTTGACAGCTTCTTTAAGACTAAAAGAAAAACTCAATATAAGGAAAGTGAAACAGGAGAAAGTTTTCTGCATGAATTTAATGGTGTTTCTGCCCTTTCAGTGTTAATCAGCCACTGACGCTCAGATAAAACAAGCTGGAGTTTTATTTTGTTTTGAATTACGGTATAAAAAAAAAGTATATTCTCAGGCTTTTATTGAGTCGTTTTTTTTGTTTTTTTTTTTTCAGTTCTCAAATTGCAAACAAGCCAGGAGTCATAAAAAGACTAAAACTTCATGAGCTCACAGTCAAAAAAGGACAAGATAACAAGAAAGTTTGCAGGACAAATAAATGCAAAGTCACTGAGAGGGAAATAAAAACTAAACGCATGAAGACCTTGAACAAAACACTTAACACCGTTCAGTCAAGATTGCAGCAGATTAGGAAATTCAATGTTTTTTTTGTTTTTTTTATAATCTTTATCATAATCTATTAAAATTTAAGTGTGAACTTTGACTTGATCACTAGAAAAATATCATTGTTCATTAATTTAGCTTGATTTTCTATCTGAATGTCTTTTTAATTGTAAAATTATTTTTGTGGCTTAAGGGTTGTTGAAGTTGCTTTTGAACAAGAAAAAGTTTTTAAAGTTAGAAAATAATCATTAGATGTATTAAAAGTAGGACACTCCGTCTCTGATCAGGCTAAATAAGTTGCTTTTGTCATTTTTTTGAAACACTTGTTAAAATTTAATTGAGAATCCACTAAAACACTTTACTTGTGGGACTGGTTTCATATAGTATCCCAACTTCGTTTAGATCTATAAATTTGTAATTTCTGTAACGCTCAACGTGAAACATGACTTCAAACTGGGCTGCAAAACGTTCCAGTTGTGCTAAAATGGACACAATTTATTTACATTGACTGGAAATCTGGACAAGGACACAAACATGGCAAATATTCACCAAAAAACTAAAAAAGAAGTGATCTAAGAACTCAGCCTTGAGGTACACCTATATAAACAAAAATATTACAAATGGCAAAAAAAAAAAAATAAATTGTGAAAGAAATAGTTTGCATGTTAGATTAAAATGTAAGGCTGTGTCTTTATACTGTCATCTGTTTACCATGGAAATGTGTCTGTGTGATGACAGATTATTTAGTTTCTTACAGTCCCTGCATGTTTCTGCTTTCCCTTTTTCACTCACTGAGTTTGTGCTCTTATCTGTGAAATATGAGGATAAGAACTTAAATTTATTAAGCTTATAAAACTACACACTGGTTTAAAACTTGATAGAGAGAAAAAAAAAAGTTTTTTAAATGTAATTTTATTACATCTATGGAAAAACTTTGATCTTTTTCTTTGTAAAACCCCCAAAGATCATTTGACTCACTGCCAGACGTACACATATCCATATAATTAGCTTAATGTGAGAAATATAACTGCAGAAGAGCAGCCGCCTACAAACGCTCATACTGTGTTTTCTAATGTTTCAAACAACAGGGTCAGAGCCAACACACACAGAAGCAAATACAGACACACTGAGCTGAAATGAGAGGGTGGGTGATTTATTTTTACCTACTGAAGTGCAATAAAAGCTAAGCAAGGCAACCCGTGGCGGCGGCGGCGGCTTCTCCTTTTTTGAGCGCGAGCGGCAGCAACAAAGTGAAGCGGATCTGCTCTCAGCAGAAAACAGACCTGGAACGGAAAAGGCTCCAATCTTATGAAACTGTGGGATTTCATTTGCTGGATTCTTTTCATGTCACAAGATCTGCTGAGAGTTTAAGAACAGCCTGGGATGCAGAGTCACATAATGACAATAAATGCAGTATTGTCTGCAAAAAGTGAGGAGTTTTATAATCCAAAATGTAGCTGAAACTTTTGGATGAGGCTGGAGGTTTTCTATCCGCCTTAGCGTGATCGAGCTAAGCTAACAGGTTAAGAGGTTGAGTTATTGTTTCATACAATCCATTAAGGGAATGTCTTGATTTCTTGAGAAAATGTTTAGAAATCCAACTGATCCGTTGATATTTGTGAGGGAAGATGTTTATTCATGAAAGCACCAAATCTGTTTGTGCCTCGGTGTCTAAGAGAACCATTTTATTGCAAATAAGATATACATTTTTAACAAAAAAAAGAAGGAATTTGCAAACTTGTGAGAATTTTTGATTAGGACCGCTTTAAAATATTATTTGTACTTTAAAGCTGAATTTAGATCTTCGATACGTTCAGGCAGCAAAATAAGAAAAGCCATACAAGTAAATGATTCTCATATACTTGTCTAATAATCTGAAACATTCACTTGTTTTGAAACTCATCATGAAGGATTCCTTTAGTATTTCTTTACCAATTGTTCACTTGCAATAAAGGCAACATTTAAAGCTTAAGCTGACTTTTCAGAAAGGATTTAAAATCACTACAATTCCAAAATAGAGAAGTAAAAGTCAGATGTTTGTCTGAAGCTATGCTCCCATCTTTAATGCCTTAGTTAAAGACTTTATGAATACATTTAAAAAGGTAGTGTAAATCTAGACATGATTAAAAAAACATTATTTGAAGTGTTTTTATTGTAATAACACAAAGTGACATGATATTTTCATGTTTCTTGAAACAATAGAATAAGTGCCGACCCCATCAGACACAAGGCTGTAAAGAAAATGGATGGAAATGAGAAATGGTTAAAATAAGTAAAAAGATTCAGTGCTTTCAGAGCTCAAATAATGCAAAGAAAACAAGTTCATATTAATTTAGAAACAACATTAATGTTTTAGCTCAGAACGAGTTCAGAAATCAATATTGTGGAATAACCAGGAGGTTTTTAATGGGGTTCAGTGCAGTGAAATCTTCATTTTTGCCAGAGCTGGATATACCGTATAGCTATGCTGCTGCAAAATGTGTTTTTTATTAAAATGTTATAAAATTAGGGGAGAAAGTCTCATAAGTCAAAGCATAATCCATCAGTGGGTTTTAACTCTGAAGGGAAAATTCTTAATTTACACAAAATAATTAAATTAAATTAATTAAATTAAAACAAAATAAATGATTACATTAGTGCAGTGAAGGTATAGATAAGTGTCCGTTCAAAACCTAACAAGAAAGCGTAGACTTTCCAAATGCAAATAAGGTAAAGTGTTGTAGAAACAGAAACACTGATAGAATTTGTTGCCTCCTGTCAGAAAAGTGTTTGTCCAAATCTTCACTCTCCGCTTCGACCACTCGCCAGTGGACCAGCAATAGTTCTTTGGTTGAAGAGCCTTTCGAAGTACAAAAGCAACCAATGTTCGTTGTTATGTTTGTCTCTTCCGTATTCCTTTGTTTCGTCTCTTTTCTCTTCCTGAGTGTTGGGTGTCAGAGGTTACTAGCACTTAACACCAATTAAACTGAAGGTATTTCAGTGATCCAGGAAATTAAACGTGGCTGTCTGCGGTGTCAGAAGTGGTAGTACTTGGTACTTGGTAGAGTGAATTTTGCTACTCACTCTGTTGTTTCAGTTTTAGAGTTGTGATCTAGATGGCATTATAATGTAGTCCTTCACAGTAGTTGATGTGGATTCAGGTTGTTCCTTCCTGGACTTTAGCAGGCGTGTTGGTCACGAGTTACACCTGGAATAGCCTCTGGAACGGCCTCTGCCAGCGTTTGGAGTTCCAGTGCTTCCTCTCATCACAACTCGTCTCCTGGTCTGATGGCTGCAGCACTTTGGCAGGAAATGGCAGGAAGGTTCTCACTGTCTGTGAGGCTCAACAAAGCATAGTGGACAGGTTTTAGCAATAAGACAACATAAGAAGAATCTNTTTGCCACTTTAGTTGGTGAGAATTGAGAACAATTCAATATTTAGTGGTCAAAAGGTGAAGGATGTTTTAAAGGATTGTACCAAGTGCACTGTAAAGTCCAATTTTAAGTTGTTTAAAAAGGTAAATAGATTTCATATCTTTACCAGATTAGTAGTTATAGTTAGTGCAGAAGACAGATAAGCTCAGTCTTTCAGGTAAGCCTATTCTTAAAGAATTTAATCAATTTAAAATATTGTGTAACGTATTATGTGACTTTGGGGACACGACAATGAGACCGCACAATTATTTCCACTATGTTGAAGAAAACGATGTTTGTTCTCCTGAGCTGGAAGGAAGTCGTCACTAACAGCAGCAGGTGAACAGGCGGTTCGTCCCACATCGAGGAAATCATGTCTTATGTCAGGCAACAACTTTTTTTACAACAGTATTCTATGCGAAACAGTTGTAGTTTAATTTTAATGGTCACATGTTGGTCATGGAGTTTTTGGCAGCATAAAAGTACAGCTGATGGAAACAAGCACATCTGTAATCTGAATAACAAAAAAGCATGCGAGTGTATATCCTAACAAACGGGTATTATTAGTGTGTTTATGCCGACATCCTGCTGCTTGTGTGCATCCTTGGCTGAGTGTTCAGATGTTGAATAACTCTGCAGATCTTTTTAAATGCCTCTTGCATTACCAACGTTTGTGCTCAAGATCCATCTCTGGTGTCAGCTCCATAACTATACCTTAGGATTTCTTATATTCAGTGAAAAATTGGCAAAAATATGCCACACATTTAGAAATACATAACTGATACTGGCTACTTCATGTCTGCTGAGCTTTGCAGTAACGTATGAGCAGCACTTTAACCCTAAAATGCTATAAATGGTGTTAAAAGCGACATTTATCTAAATCAAATCAATACTGCAAGTGATTTAAACTGTAAGAAAAATCAGTTAGTGTAATAAAAAAATTAAGAAGGGTTTAATCAATTTTGTAAAGAAACTCAAAGCCTTCAATTAGTCCTATTAAAAAAAAATAGGTGAATGTTATAGGAAACTTTACGGTTCTTATTCAGCCTGCGATTCAGGGCTTGCAGTCAGTAATCTGCAGCAGACAAGTGTGTGTGATCAATAATCTAAAGGAATGCTGCTGTGTCTGTCATCAATACTGTAAGCAACTCCAGTGTCTGGATTCAGTCTAAAGGAATCCAGTGCTTTTAATCAGCGATATAAAAGAATCCAGCCTCTTTAATCAATAGTGTAACAGTGCTGTCCCACTGAAGCTAAGGAAATTTAAAAAACCTTACATTTGCTTAAGCCAAAAACTGATTTTCTTTTCCTCTTATGGATATTGGATTAGAAAATTATTGCAGCAGGATGTCAAAGTCTTTGTTTTATTTATAATTGGTAAAATAGAAACCATATCTGTTGACGAGGTGTGAAATCTGAGAGGGAAAAAGTAAACATTTAAATTCTCCAACTACCTGATGAGCTTAAAAGTCTTCATCTCAGCTGTAACCAAAATATATGTGATTATTATAACCAGTAAATAAATTGACATTATTGTTGCTACTTGAAACCAACCCTGAGAATATACGTCTTTAATCATCATTACAAAGAAAAATTATATTTTGCAAAATTACTCAGTGGTGATTATGAAACACAGAAGCATTGAGTTGTGAAACAGCACAGATTTTATCCTTGTAAATCCTAATTTGTTTCATATCAGCTCATTTTATTTATGAGTGACAGATAATTATTCATCAGTTTGTGTCTCAGTCAGTCCATTAAAAGGTGCATCATTTGAACATCTCATGATGTTGCACCTGCAAAATTATGATAAAATTTTTAACATTGATAGATAGAAATGTGCAACTATATCGATCAATGCGAAACTATAACACTGTCTTATTTGCATGGGGTGTTTTCTTCCAACGTTCCCATTTTCGGGTGTGGATAAAAAGGTTGTCTGTCACCATATTTCTTGGAGAAAAAGTAAATCATAAATTATTAGTTAAAAGTTAATTAAAAAGGCATAAATAAATGAAAAAGCTTCAGTCAGTTTTGTTTTGCTGACATTGTTAGGGTCCAACTAAATGTGTAATTTTGTGAAACAGTCATTTCTCAGCAAATGTTTTCTTTTTAATTATTACCTAATGAATGCATTAAATTGAAGGTTAGAATGCTCTAAAATTCTAGTGTGATATTAATTTCCTATAATAAAACATTCATTTATTTTCAAGCATTTTTCAAATTATCAGGGTGCCAGTAATTGTGGAGGGCTGCGTCTTTCTGTGATGACATTTTAATTAGGTTTTAACAGCATTTTAAATTCATGTAGCATTTTAATGCTTTCTAAGTAGCAGGTGTTGTTCTGATGTGTGAAAGGTTAATGGAAAAGGCTGCACATCATCGCAATGTTCAGCAGAGATACAAAGGACAGAGTCTCATCCGTAACTTTAATGAGTCTCGCCTTCAAAACCTGACAGAATCGTTCACTGAAAGCTCAAATACCACACAAAAAATTATTTACTCACTTTTTATTATTATTATTGAAATCCACCCATATTATCAGAAATGAATTATTAGTATTTTTTTGCATTTCCTCTTAATTAAGCCATATGTTAGGACATTAAGACAAAAAAAAACAACAAAAGAATTTGTACTTATTAAATTTCTCACATTTTTTTCTTTACCTAACCAGAAGATACAGCTCATTTTATCTTCAGCTGACTTTCTTAAATAGGCAGCGTTTTAACTGTATAAATAAGAACACCACTGTGGAGAAATTAAAGTTTGTTTATATGTTAGCCCTTGACCCTTGACCCTGTGACATCACGCAGCTCAGAAATCTGCCGTGACTGACGTCAAAACAACCACTGCGCTCCTTTAAAGCCTGACAAAAATTAGACATCTGGTAGCCTAATATCAAAACTGTAAAGTGGGGAGAAAATTAAGGTTTTCAGTTTGTTTAGCAATTAAATTATATAGTTTAGACATTTTTGTACCTAAATTGGGGAAAGTTCTTGTGCTCATTTGTCCAACACGGACTGTGTCCATGAAGCAGGATCCACACTGTGCAGCTGGCCATGTCTGCTGACCTGGAACAGATCCAAGAGTCACACAGCCTGTCTTTTCTCAGGATTCCTCCAGACCAGAGGCGTAACACAGGAAATATTTAAAATCAATGAACAAAGCAACATCTGAAAAAACAACCCATCTTTATGATGCAGTGAGCAGGGGGGAGGCGGTTGTTGTCTGGATCACATTGATCTGTAATGATTCGTCTGTTGTTTTCTGACCTGAAGCATCTTCAGATTTACTCATTGTTCTCTCAGATATTGATCAGTCCTCCTCAGAACGACCTACAGAATCCGAATCATAATTTTCACTTTGTCTTTTGAGCAATGCGTCACTTTCAGAGGAGGCTGAGGAAAGCCCTGAGTTATTGATTGGACACCTGATGATCCCAGCAGGGTGGAAGTCCGCTGATTGTTGTTATGTAGTTGAACCCAGCAGTCGAGCTCAACCTCAAGGCAGGACCAAGAAAACTTTCTACTCTCTGGCCATTCTTGTTTTTAAAATTCTCCCAATTATTTCTGGTCAGGGTGTTTACGGAGACGTTCAAGCATCATCACATTTTTTCCCCCAATTTGTTTGGTGCATTTTTCTGATCAGGATTAAAGCTCTTACAACTTTTGGTTCAAAAGCCACAACATTTAGCTAGTTGTGCATCTTATAGTAGCAGTTTCTCATTCTGTCCAACAAAACGTAAATCATATAGGACATGCATCAATTCTGTCTGCTGTTTTATAACATTATCATTTGTTTCAAAATTAACTCTCTGATTGCTGACTTGCCATCCCTTATAAAACTGAAAGTCAGACTTTCATTCTTTGAGTCACTACATACAAAAATATTTAAAATCTGTCATTTTTCTGCACATTCTTTCCAGAAATTGGCTCCCAAATTGAACCATTACCCTCAGCTTTCAAAAATGATCTTGTTTACAGTTGTGCATAGTTTTATTTACTGTTATTTACTTTCTCACAATGCTGTGAAGAAATTAGAGCTGCAGAGAGCAAAATATGAAGCAGACGTATCGAATGTCTTGTACTCATTTATCTCACTAGATGCAGTAATGTGCGAACAGCCATTTGAACATTTTCAGGCAGTGTCTCTAAGACCTGACTCTTGCATTGGATAACACTTACAGGGAACCGTCACAGTGAAAACATGATAAAGCTATTTGAGTATCTTGTACATAAACACGGTGTCATGACTTTTCATTTTGATGACACTTTCACTGACAGAAATACTTGCTTTTGAGGAATAAACTATCCGTTCTGAGTAAGTGACACGCTTTGCAGGTTATCATCTATGTTTTGTAGTTTTTACTTATTGTTTTGAGAAATGCACTAGCTGGAAAACTGGAAATGGAAAAAATTGAGAGAATTATATCAAGCCCAACTTGGCATAATGTTATATTTTTGCAATAGGAGTCTATATTCTTGTTTGCTTCATGCTGACCCTAATTAAACTAAGATTTAACCTTGGACAGTTTTGGAAACCACATATAATGTTTATAATGTTTCCTTTCACTTCACGTCAAATATCTGC
Organism: Alfaro cultratus; assembly: GCA_903066825.1. Taxonomy (NCBI): domain Eukaryota; kingdom Metazoa; phylum Chordata; class Actinopteri; order Cyprinodontiformes; family Poeciliidae; genus Alfaro; species Alfaro cultratus. The sequence continues at coordinate 59,175 of CAEFZX010017128.1, forward strand.
TTTGAAGTGGCCAAAGCCTCTGGCTGAAAAAGTTTTTCACTTTTTTAATTTTATATCATTTCAAAGTGGAAATGACTGATAGAGGCTGGAAAGAGGAAACTTGCTGATGGTCGGAGTCTCTCAGGACGTCTGGGATAAAGTGCAGAGAAAAAAAGATGAGTGAATGCGATTTACTGGCTTTACAGCCTGCTGTAAATCTCTCCATCACTTTGCCCTTTAGCGGCTGTTAAAATTTACAGGAGCCAAGTGAGGGAGAAGAGAAACGACAGAAAGGGCCGGGGGAAGAGCGATTCAGTATGTAATTTTAATTATCTGGCTCCCAAGATGATTTAAACAATGATCTTCTTTAACAAACCGTTTTTAAAGAACACAGAGGAATATCCAAGTACAAGAAGATCTGGCCATTAATAGTCGCTTTTTATCTAAATGTACAAATTTGTGCCTGTTTGAACAAATGTTGAACTTTTAAAAGTTCTTCAAATTTTTAAGGCTCAAACATACATCTGAGTATTTAAGCTATTCTTAGAGATTATGGATTTCTTTTCATTTGTACCGGAAGTGTACTGGCAGCGAAACAAAGTGACAAAGTTCCTCTTTAATCAATACTTCAACGTTTCCACAATCACCCATGGAGTCTTTTCATCCTCGTCATCCTCATTCTCCTTCGTCTTTATTGTTTTCTTCGCCTCCTCTCCTCTGTCTCAAAGTCTCCTGCAGTTAATTGGCATTCAGCTTGTGTTTCACCTAAATTGAACGTCTCTGTCCATTACACAGAGTGTCAACCAGCAACTTGACAAGGCGACAATCCAATTACAGCTCACAGACGAGCCATGACACGTCCGTCTGTCTGTCCTACTGTTGTCTGTCCTTTTATTTCCACTTTAACATTTCTACACAGTTATATAACTCTCAGACATGGGCAATCTTATAGAAAAGGATGTATAACAGTACAAAAAGATATAAATGTGAGGAGAGCTAGAGGGAATAAACTCATTGTTTTTCTTTGATAATATACTAAAAAGGCCTTTCTTCACCTGTTATAATGCAGATAAAACTGGTGTGTTACAATTCGAATAACCCACAGTTAGCTACTTTTGACAAAAAGTTTCCAACAATGAACCTTCACAACAGGTACTCAATGCAATGGCTTTCTAACCATTTTAAAGAAAAATCAAAAACTTATAAAGGAAATAGTCAATCTTCTCATGATTGGATAAAATTTTCAGTGAAATTTAAAGAAGCGGCAACACAAAAAAGAGGAGAAAAACATCCAATTAAGTCTCTGCAGGGTTCAGTGAAGCAAAACAGTTCAGAACAATAAAGTTAGAAAGGGTTGCTTGTTTGAAAAGGTTTCAGGATTACCTCTGACTAAAGAAGATGTCAGAACAGCCTGAGATTAGGAATCTGTAGAAGAAATCAAACAATAGGCAGATTTCCTGTTTTGTAAAGCTTTGACCTGCAGATTTCAGCCTCTTGGTTTATTTCTAAGAGCTATTTACTTCTACTTTCTGTATATATTGAAAATCTAATCAAGAGTAAAAGATAATTTCAAAATAAAAAATTATTCCAATACGGTCAGTGGTAGCAATTTACAAAAACAGCAAAAACTTTTAAATAATTACAGCTTGTATTTTTTTTGTGGACATAAAGTTAGTAAGTTACAAAGTCAGATTTACTGTTGTGAATTAAATTAGCTACTTTGGCCTTTTGTTACACAGTTAAACAGGATTATTATAGGTTTCATTTAATTTTTTTATTATTTCTAAACAAAGACAAGATGGAAATGAATTTGGCACTTTAAACTGTCTTTAGTATCTTAGTAACAATATTCCATTAATCGGTGTAAGGCAGAATCTAAGTCATCCAAATAAATATATCATATATAGTAAATTTACCTTAATGTACAGCTCTGGAAAAACGTAAGAGCCCACTTTACTGATCCCCATTGAAAACCTGGTGGCTATTCCACCAAATACTGATTTCTGAACTATTCCTGAGGTAAAACATTAGTAGTGTTGTTTCTAAATGAATATGAACTTGTTTTCTTTGCGTTATTCAAGGTCTGAAAGCTGCATCTTTTGTTAATTTAACCATTTCTCATTTTCTGCAAATTTATACTAAATTTTTACTTGGAATTTTGGAGACATGTTGTCAGCAGTTCATAGAATAAAAAATGTTAATTTCACTCAAACATTTACCTATAAAAAGAAAAATCAGAGAAACTGATCATTTTAAACTTTGATCTCTTAATTTTTTCCAGAGCTGTATACTTTAAAAACGACTCTGCATTTAGGAGCTTATGGTGTTAAGCAGCAGATGTTTCTCCATGTCTCAACACATACAGGCTTCACCAACATATTAATGTCCCAGTCATCTGGAAGAAAAAGGTCTTTTTGGTGTCATAAGAACTGATGTTTTTATGTTTCTTCTTGATAAGATGATAAAAGATTTACTCATATTTCATGGTTTGCAAATTAGATTTGTTGACAAAAGGAAACCGAAGAAAGAAAACAGTTTTCTGTCTGACTCCATTTCCAACAAAACAAACTGTCTATTCTGCTGACACATCTGTCAGCAGAAACTATAAAAATGTTAGAACAATGAATTGGTGACAGAGATGGAGAGATGAAGCCAAAGAGCGACAGAAAGGGGAACAAAATAATGACAGCCAGACAAAGAAAGAAAGACGTCAGGTGGCTGAGAGGAAGGCTGGGGAGTAAGAGAAAATAATTCCCAGACAACAGAGCCAATCATGAACATGCAGGGAGAAAAATCTAGCAGGTGAAAAAGAAAATTAGATTGGACAGGAAACATTATTGTGAAGGAAACAAACACGAGTGTAATTAAAGAAAGAAAAGAAATAACACAATTTAAGGATGGATGAAATGAAAATACAAATTCTGGGCCAGAGAGAAATCAGACAACTGACAATACTAATCAGATTACAGGCGAACTGATCAATCACGCCAGATTTATTATTACCCAGCCAACATGGTTGACCTGGAAAATGCCACTTGTTCTTTAATATCCAGTTTGACTGCTTTGACCTTTACATATCACTTTCTTCTCCATCCATCTTACCTGAAAGCTTTCCAGACAATAAGGTCAGCTGAATCTACTCACTTTACTGATTAATTTTCTGATGCACTTTGGTAAATTTTTAACCTGACTCACTTTGCTGATCGGGGCATCTTCAAGAGCAGAGACTAAACTTCAAAGCAGTGTTGCCTTAAAGTAGATTTCAGCCAGAAATCCTCCGTCATGGGAAGCCCGAAAGCATTTGTCTCCATGCCAAAAAATGAGTGTTGCATCTCAAAGTCGCATATATTAAAGAACTCTTGTTGTAGTTGTCAATTCTGTGAATTAAGGCTTCAGTTTTTTAAGTAATAAATCAGCTCACTCTGATTTATCATTCTCTTAAATCATTTCTGTGCTCTACAAGTTAACCATTAACATTTATACTGTAGTAACTCTGACGTTCTAAAAAACTCAAATATTTATCATGTTTGAAATGTGCATTTTATTTTTTTAAATTCACGTAAATATACATGGAACTAAACTGTGCTTCTCAAGCAGCACCAATTGATTTGCATTTTATCTTCCGTTTCAATTTAACTTATTAGTTTCCGATCATAAGTAATAATATTGAATAGTCATATTCAATATTGAAGGTTTTGTGACAAAAGAAATATAAACATTAACATAATTTAAGAAAAATACATGTTTTAAATTTTTCTGTGAACAAAAATTTGAAAAGTGTGGTGTGCATCTTTATCAGACTTCAGTGTAGATTTATAGTCATGCCTTTGTAGATTTGCAGTTGTGTTGGCGATGTAAATACAACTACCTGTATACATCACCCTGAACCTAAAACACACTGTAGGGAACATGGTGGTGGCTCCATCATGCTGTGGAGATGCTTTTTCAGGGAGGATGAAGTGGGTGTTTGGTGGAAGGTGCTAAATTTAAGGGAATTCTGGAAGAAAACTAATTAGAGTTTCTGAAGAACTGGAGACCGGGTCGAGGTTCTAAATGTACCACCGGAGCTAAAAACTGGAAGGATTAGATCCGTTTTTGTTTGTTTTAGAACGGCCTAGTTAAAATCTAGACATAAATTAAATTGGGATCCAGTAAAAGATGCATTGTGTCCAATCTGACTGAGCTTGAGCTATTTAGCAAAAACAGTTGGGAGAAAGTCTTACTTAAATGTGCAAAGCTGTTAGGGACTACAATTGAAGTGAAAGGTGGTTATTAAGTTGAAAAGATAAATACAAAAGTTTGGCACACTTTTCAGATTTTGTTTTGTAAAAATAGAAAACAGTACTTTCCTTCTGCTTCACAGTTATGCCTTATGGTGCGTTCACAGCAAATGCGTTTCCTGAGTCTGGTTTGCCTTCAAAGTCTATGTGGAGGCGCATCGAGGGCCCGTCGCGCCGAGCTTGGAGCATCTAGTGCAGCGCGATTTGAAGCATTTGGAGCGTTTTAAGCGTTGGACGCATCCGGCAAAGAGGCCAGCAATGGAAAACAACGGTTGGAGCAATTTTGACGCGTCTGATGCGCCCCAGATGCATCTCTACATAGAGTCTGAATGTAAACCAGATGCACCTCTACATAGACTCTGAATGTAAACCAGATGCACCAAGCAAAGTGCTTCGAACTTGAAGCGTTGGATGCGTTTGGGGTGAAAGCACCACTACATTGTGTTGGTCAGATGGATTCTAAGTTTAAGGCGTATGAATACTTTTGCCCAAACTTTGGAACACAAATTATTTACAGGATTTCTTAGTTGTGCTGTGGTAGCTGGAAGACGCCCAAACAAACTGTGTTCAGAGCTACTTACGACCTTGAGCCGGCTCTGCCTTGTCCTTGTAAATGGAAATAATATGGTTCATTTAATGTCACAGAAACAAACAGGCTCTGCAGACCATAACCTGACCGAAGGACATGATGTACTGTGGCTCACTGTCTCCTGGAAAAGGAAATAATTTGTAAATCCTTAATGAAAATGGAAGAACCTTTTGTGCTTTCCAGTGAAAAGCTTATGTTCTTTATCGTCCAACAATATGTGTGAGGGTAATAAAAGAAACCTGCTTTTATGATCTCTATATTTTTGTTGTTGGTTGGTTTACATCATTTGAAAGATTGGTCAATATTATGTAGTAGTCTGTAGGATCTTAACTGGACCCAAAAGACAATAAACACGACATGAAAACAATCCTCTAATCAAAGTTTTACAGTTTTTGCCTTATATTTACTGTATAAAAATCTTACTGTTCAGAATGAGCAAGTTTGAAACGTGAGCTCAGTTTATAAATCATGTCGGGTTTTGCAGCAACCTAAATGGAGCTCATCAGATAAAACGAGATAAATTATGCTTTCAAGGATGTAAGATTGACCCCAAAATAAGGATGAATAATGAAAGTTATGCTGAAAGTAAGCACAGATCCCTGTGGACAAAAGGAGAACTGTCCCACCCAAGAGACACTTCCTGATAAATGTGCTAATGGTGTCATTTTTATAGAATAATCTTAATCGTCCTTCACTAACAAAGCTGACATTGGTTGGGGTTTTTTCTAATGTGCTCCAGACTCCTGGCACCTCTCTGCAGTCTTTCATGTCTTCGGTATTATTACTCTTTTATCAATCTTTTATGTTTGATGGGGGCAGTGGAAAAGGACACAAGGACTGAGAATGAGAAGTTCCGTTTTCAATCTTCTCTGTCTAAATCAGAGCTGCTCTTTGGCCTTTGGAAAATGCAGAAATGGTAAAAAAACAAAAAAAACAATGTGAGATAAAATTGTGTCTGGTCACACTCTAGGAAGGTTATTGCTGTTAAATGAAAGGAAATGAGCTACATTACTTTATATTTTTTTGCATGGAAAGGTGAATTAAATAGATTAGCATCAAAAATCATCATTTAGGGTTTTTGCTTTGGTTTGTATTAAAAGCAAACTTTGCATGTGTACTTTTGGGGAACCTGTTTGTAAAACAATCTTTTACTATAATTGTTCATTACAGATTCCCCCATCCAGTTGTAATTTACTCACTTCCACAGTTAATTGAGAGGTTTGGACCTCCAGATCTGACCATAAACATATCGATTTGCAGTTAGCTGTGTTGCTAACCACCACAGTTCAATTGCTGATTAAAAATGGCGGTTGAGATGTTGTTGGTAAATCAACAAATGCACTCTGCTGCCAATCAAAAATCACTTTTGTTCAACACTGAGCTTGGCTTTGTACCAACACTGACGTGGATCGATAAAACGGGGAGGAACAGTTCAGGATCTGCAAATGGAGACGAATCTGGCTGTGACTGAAGGGTGAAGAACCAGTTAAACTATGTTGTCTTCAGGAAAAACTGAGTAAAAGTGCCTTCAAATTAAGCCTGTTGTCTGTTCTGTATTGAGCTTAGTGTAGTGATGTCTGATATAACTTCAAAAACAGAAACTATGATTTTTGATGGGAGAATTATAATGGACTTTTCAATCACACACCATTTTTATTCTTAAAAAATGACCAAAAACATTCAATCATTTCTTCAAATTTAGCCTGCACATATGTAGACATTGAGTGAAAGTTCTTCAAGTACAGAGCAGTAAACGGGCATTACTGCTGACATTATCATTATTTAATGGCATCTGAAAATGTTTCCGCAACATTTGGACGACAATGTAGATCTTCTTCTTTTTCTAACCCAATCAGAGGCAATTAAATACCAGCAGACTGTTTTAGGACCCTGGTTTTACACCTTGCCTCCCTATGCAAATGCAATGTGTGTATATACAAACTTTATATTCTTGACAGGACTGGATGCAAAAAAGATATGACAAATTCTGTGGAAGCACAAGCAAAAATGTGAAACTAGCTCTTGAGTATACATTATTATATATAATAATATAGAGCAGGGGTCCGAAAAAGTGGGTCCTCGAGGGCCGGCATCCTGCATGTTTTAGTTCTCTCTGGTGGTAGTAACAACCTTTTCAGCAGGTCAATGTTCTTCTTAGGCCTCTAACGAGCCATCATTGGATCCAGGTGCGTTAAACCAGGGAAAGAACTAAAGCATGCAGGATGCCGGCCCTCCAGGACCCACTTTGAGGAGCTTTGCTCCTTTTTCTTTTACCTTAATGCCTCTCACAAGAAAAAAATCTAAAAATCTGTTTCATAGGACAAAGCTGCTTCATTAAAGAAACAAATATTACTGTTAGACAAGAAGACGCCTAAAATACCATTTTTTTCAACAAGTTTTTTTTTTTTTTTCAAAAAACTGTTCCCATGTTCATAGATAATTTCTCCTTCAAAGGCTAAAACTCCCCAACGCTAAGATAGAAGTATGCATAATTTCAAATAAAACATCTTCTTTTTCATGTCCTTTTGCATCTTTCATTGATTCAGTAACTCACCACTGTATCCCAGCTTCTAACACACACATACACACACACACACAGATTCTGCTGAGGCAGCAATCGTCTGTAAGACTTCATATCAAACATCTGCCTCCCATGTGTCAGATTCTGCTCCCCTTGTGAGTGCCTCCATCAGCTGAAGTGCATGTGGTAGCAGGTTTGCATGGTTTGTTGCGTGGGTTCCTGAGTAATTAATGACTAGAAAGTGCAAAACCATATGCATGCACTCATACAGAGAGCAGCACTTACCCTATAATTTCTCCATATTTTCTATTTATTTATAGGTATCTGTATTAAGATTGAACTGAATTTCAATCTTAAAAGAGTTGAAAAAAATGCAGATGTCATGGTTTGTGAAGTTGTATCAGGACTTAAGAGCACACAAGAGTTTGGGAGCAGTAGGGTGAGTTGAAGGATGTAATTATCTAAAATGTCGAAGTGGGTTGAGCATAACGGAAGAAACCAGCAGTCAGACCAAAAAGAAAACAAAACAAACTTAATTACTGGAGGTGTGTCTGTGGCATGGAAATAAGGTAAATCTAATAAGGAGTATACTAGACAGCTGAGCAAGGAACCAAGGGAAAGAGACAAATAAGCATAGGCCACATTCACACTGCAAGCCTTAATTCTCAATTCAGAGTTTTTGTGAAATACATTTGTTTGGTTTTTTTTGCATGGTTGTCCACATTCTCAAATATATGTCCCACATGTGCACTAGTGGACGCAGTAACGTCATACATAGTGACTGGATGTGATGGTGGAGCTTATTTTATTTTAAATTTATTATCCAGCACATTAACAACTTAACACAGAAGGAGCTTAACTATCAACAAATCAGCTAAAATGAGAGAATAAGTAAAACTTCAGACACCACAACACAAAAAATCACTAAAAATTTAAACTCAAAGCTTTGAATTTATGACTAAATCTTATCAAAAACAATAAACAGCCTGGAAAGAAATATGGCAACAGCTGAATATTACTAATAACCACAAATAATGCAAATAAAAGAAAACATAAACACCTATGGATCATAATGTAGAAAATGTTGTGCACACTGATTTAAACCTGTTTCTTGTAAAACTGAACACACACGAGGCAATACCAGATGTCTACTTTGACATTCCCTCTTTTATAAATGAAAATATATGTAAATGTGCAAAGCATGTGTGATGCTCCTCTCTGCATAATCATAAACAATGTCAGTGCATGAGGAAGACGGATTTACTCACCAAGAATCCACACACTATGCCAGATTGTTGGTTGTCTGTTACCAACCATGTCATTTTTTTGTAGAATGAATGAAACTGGTAACATTTCCACATTAAACAGTCACATTGATGCAACATATAAAATGTACATGAACATACGGTACTAAACTGCTGTGGGAAAACCATCTTCCTTGCGTCATAAATGCCACTTTATCTGTGCCTGTTCAGCTGCACTGTGATTTCTTTTGACTTTCCCATTGAGTCAAACAAGAATGCAGTGAGTTCCAGGCATGACCTTAAAATACATCCACAAGTTTACCTCCATTTAACTCAAATATATCGGTTAATTTATCATATATTTCCAAAGCCGTGACATCACCACCTGGTCTTTCCATTGTAGTTTGAAGAGATGGGAATCATTCTGCATGTAAACTTCAGATTTTAAATACTTTAATAAATTAATCTCTAACAAATTCTTTCTCTCATTATTGTGGAAATTAGAAAATGGAAATAATTTTGTTAATCCTGCATGTTTTAAAATAGGAGAAGTTTGGTTTGTTTTAACTTTAGACAGTGAAGAAAAGAATAGTCTTTTTCTTTGGTGTGTGTAAACTTCTGGTCTTAACTGTAATATCCTCGTCTCATTATTGTTTATCTGTCGATGCTTCGGTGAAATGAACAGGGCAACAATAATAATTCTTATATATTAAAACGTATATTACTATTTATTATTTACAGCAAGCTGAAGTTTTGCTAAAACCTTTATTTATGCTATGGACTTTTGATGCTGCAGTTCATTTTATTCTGGCTGCCTCCATGTGTAAATACGTCCAAATATAGCTGTCTGCATTAATTTCACATTTTACCGCATTGTTTGACACGTAAGATGTGCTTCATCCATCAGAGGCAAAGAAGATCCATTACCACCAGACTGAAATCTTCATTTCTGATACAGTGATTACTTTTTATGGAAAATAAATTTATGCGTAAAAGGTTTATGGAAGTCTTTATACTATGACATTACCAACAAACAAAAATGATCAGAAAAAAAATAACCAATCAATTGTAAAAGTGTCTGTTTGATGATTAAGCTCCTTGTTTTCCCTCCCAGTTTAGTAACAAATGACATCATTAGATTTCAGCTCACACACTCAGCCATTTTTCTTTCTCCTCCATCCACATCCCTCATCACTGCATCGATTGGAAGATTACAATCTACACCTTCTGCAGTTTTCCTCCCTTTTTTTTTTTTTTAAAGAATCCTTACACAAAAGCAACAGCATGTGGTTTGTTATCTGCACAAGCTGTGGACTTCAGGGTGTCGCAGCATAAAGAATGACAATATGTTGCTGTTTATTTAAATGTAAATTAGACCTTCGTAAAACAGAAGGTCTAATGTCTGATGAAATGTTGGGTCAGCTAGTCTTACAACTAATGCTGACCAGATTACTAATTACAGAAAAATCTACAAATCTTCATGAACTATAATTAATAGCATTCAGAACATTCTTGTTAATGTGCCACTGAGGGGTAAATGTCAAAAAGTGTGTGAGAAAGTGATTGCTGCGACATTGAGCTTCACTGCTTTAAAACAGTGACAAAATATGGATTTGACCTTTTAAACTTTGCAGCTTTTTAGATTTCTGATAGTTACTGAATTTGACTCTGGGTCATTTTGCCCCTATAGATTTAAATCCTGTGACAGCAAACTTTATTTCTGTACTTCAGAAAGTTCTGCACATAACAAGTGAAATGATGGTGCAGAAACTCACTAACTTTGAGTTTCTAGTTGTTGTCAAACCTATAAAGGTTTTGCTTGGTGTCAAACTGTAAATAAGTTGTTTTATTATTGCTTTTATGTAGAAGCATAAGTCAGTAAAACGTAACTTTACATAGAAGCACAATGTTCTCTGAGATTGAAGTGCCAAGGGAACTAACTACTGTACATTAAATACAAGTGATTGTATACAATGTAATAGAGCTGAATTCATTTGGATCGATGGGAGATACAATTCTAGAAAATAAAAAATTAAGAGCCCACTTTACTGATCCCCATTGAAAACCTCCTGGTTATTCCACCAGATGTTGATTTCTGAACTCGCCCTGAGTTAAAACATTAGTATTGTTGTTTCTAAATGAATATGAACTTGTTTTCTTTGTATTGTTTGAGGTCTGCGTTTTGACCATTTCTCATTTTCTGCAAATTAAAACGAAATTTTGCTTGTAACTTCAGAGACATGTTGTCAGTAGTTCATATAATAAGATAACAATGTTCATTTTACTCAAACATGAACCTGTGAAGAATAAAATCAGAGAAACTGATTATTTTAAGTGGTCTCTTAATTTCTTCCACAGCTGTATGTATCCCACTCCTTTTAGAGTTGGAAATGGTTCAAATCAATCATTTATTTATTACTTGATTATCTTGTATTTTACGTTTGAGTGTTTACTTGTGAAACATGAGACGAAGCATAAGAATACCAAAACTGCGGTGTGATTTAACATCTGTTTTATCACACCAAGACTATGACAGGGATTTTGGCTAACTGCGGTTCCTAAACAGCTGAAACCAGTCTGGGATAAATTCCTGTCTGACCAAGTTTCAGACACACCAACTCCTACCGCTTCAGTCGGCTGGGATTAAATAATATAGAGCAGATGAATCACCGAGTGAACACAGGATGACACCGTCGGTAAAGGGACTGTGAAATAATCCAGGACCTCACAGAAGTGACGCTGTGCCTTACGGAGAGTCGCCACACTCCGCTGGGCATCAATATTAGATTCAGGCAGCGGCGGTGGTGGCACATTGAAACATGCGGCATGATGAAATCAATCCAGCTGAGTGAGATTTGAATAACCTGCAGGAAGTCAGACGAAGCGCAGCCATCAGCTGACGTGTAGCAGGTTTAGCTGCCAGTTAGCTGAGCCACTGCACCGAGAAATTTTGATTCAGAATTTAACAGCTCCAAAGAAACTTCATTTATTTATTTTTTCTTTGGCTGGTTTTTTGAAAGCTTTCTTCTTCCCATGGCCAAGTTTACATCTAAGCTTGTTAGATTTTAAATACATTAATCAGACGAAGAATGAAGACAGCAAAATAAATAAAATTAATAAAAAATACCACAGTGAGGAGATAAAGTGAAGGACATTTGGAAGGAATAAAGTATCAGTAATAAAGGATGGCTGCTGGAAAGTCTTTTGTTATTGTTCACTTACCATTCAGAAACCACTTGCTAAAATCTTGTTGGTTGTGCAGGAGGCTCTACTTCTGCTTTTCAAAGGTGCACCATGTTGGATAACTGTGTTGAATGTTATTGGGTCAACTTAAGCATTTCCCTGTTTAATTATTGTACTTCAGTACGAAATATCGTAAAACATTTTTCATCTTAAGTCTAATTTTCTCTGCACTCATTAAGATTTTTTTTATAGATTAACATATTTGGATGTGTATGCTTATTTATTTATTTATTTATTTATTTATTTATTTATTATCTATTATATTCAGTCATTGAATTACTTACATCACTCTTAGGTATATGTATATAGACATGTATGTTTTATAAACTTTATCTCTCATGGTTATCTTTGTATTAAAATCTATCACCTTCGAGGGAAGAGCTTATCAAGTAATAATCAATTTCCCTTCAAAGTCTATTCTATTTTATTCTATTCTATTCTATTCTATTCTATTCTATTCTATTCTATTCTATTCTGTTATCATAGCCTGATAGAAACCAGCCCCTTGTTCTGCTCTTTACATCTTGCTTTAAAGTTACTTTAAGTTTATTCTTGTTTCTAGTGTATTACTATATTTTCACAGGAAACATTCACAATATTTGGTGTTTTTGCTGCACAGAAAGGCGATGACAATCGAGAAGAATCACATAGAAAGTTAATGGTCAGGCTAAAGTTACTGTAATTACACAAGTAAAAGATTGGGGCTATGTATGTGATGCAAAAATATGCACAGTTTAATGAAGAAATAATTAAAACTGTACTTTTTGAAGTGGGTTACTACAAAATAGGTGAGGAGCTGGTAAATTGGTTTCCTCCAAAGGAAGGTATTCATGAATGCAGAGTTTGGAAGAAAACTCCTGGAGGTTGGGGGAAAGGTCACTCTAATGTGCTGAGACTAACTAAATGTAAAGCTTTTCTCTTATTTACTATATGCATGTTGATCCAGCCTCTCTTTCAAAATAAAAAGAAGGAGCTGAATGTCCTTGCAGAGGCTGCTTATACCCCAAACAGATTAATATCCTCATCCCTTTATATTAAATGGTATAGACATTATTAAGTAATGATATTGAGGAGAAACCTTTTTATTTAATGAATTCCTAATTTCAGATGAAAGCATAGATTTACTGCTAACATTTATGAGAATGCTGAACATGAATCAGGGGTTTTCACAATATTAGTCTCTGGAGAAGGACAGATCCGCCTTGTAAACATTCTGTAATTTGTAAATGTGACTCTGCTTGTTAAACGCAGATTTGTGGAACTGGAACTGTAAAAACACTGACCAGAGAGCCTTTAAAATCTGGATAAATTACTTGCAGAGTGTGGCCAGCTGCAACTTGCAGCCACATTCATCTTGGGGAGCGAGTGCATCTTAACATCATGATAATTAGAGAGACGTGGCTGCGCAGCTACCAAACATGAGTTTGTGTCTGATCTACCAACTGTAGTTAATTTGGTGTATTTACAAGTGTTGTTCATCCACTAACAGGGCAGGGTGTAATTAAGCAGGTGGTAGACGGGGTCACCATTTCCCTGACCTTCCCTCATCTCATTATGTCTCCTCTTAAAATGCATCGTTTCCAATTGATTGAATGAGATAAATAAGTAGCAATGAGGAATCTGGTTCAGCTTAGTTTCCATAGTTAACTCACCTTTGCAGCAATTCAGTGACAGCACAGTGGCTAATATATGTTTGTTGAAACACACATATAGACCTCTTAATGTCTGAATATTATGTGTTCACACCTGATGGTCTGGTCTCAGTTTGATTGGGACCAAAATTGCAACATTTGTTTCAGCTACTGCATAAATGTCTTATTCAGTTCTTCAGAATATTATTTTACGACCTTTAGAACAAAATTCACAGTTATTGTACATCACTCTTCCCTGTTCACACAGAACACTCCTTAAAGACTTAAAGACGTAGAATATTCAGTAAATAACACTCGCTGACAATGAAATTAGTCCACTCATAAGGAACTAGATCTGCAAACCAAACATAAACAAGTCAAATCAACAAGTCATATCAAAACAGGAGAAGTGATTTCTGCAAAAACCTCAGTGCAAACTTCTGCAGCTTTAATGATCACTTGTGCAGAATCTGTAAGTCATTTAGAAAATGAATATTAAAGTTTCACTTGCTTTAGGTATATAGAAATTCAAGTTTGTAACATTTAATTAATTCACTCTATTAGAAAACTTTTTTTTCCTCCTAAAGCCTTTTTTTGATGAGAAATATTAATGGAAATGAACTGATAATGTCACAAAAATGTAATCAATTTAGTAAGAATATTGGAATTCTCTAAATTAAATTATAATAAGAACCGTACCGAATTGGGAAAAATGGATGTCAGTTTTGGATTCAGTGGTGATAAATAGTTCTAATTCATTTGAAAAAAATATAGACAACTTCCAAAAAATATTTTTTTGTAACCCAATGTAATATTAAGACTGTTGTCACGACATCAATCACTTCCAGATTAGACTTAGTAACTTTCTTTATCTTGGCATTACCTCAGGCTCTCTTGTTACGCCTGCAGCTTGTTCAGATTTCGGCTGCCAGACTTTTAAATGTTTCCCAGAAAAGAGCCAGTAGTAAACAAACCAGACTGGGCGGAGAAAGGAGAAAAAAGCTCTTTGGATTCCCATTGCTACAACCGTTTGATATTTTCAATATTGAATTACTTAAAGGAACAGTATTATGTATTTTTCCAGGCAGCTATGTTGACTTCAGTTATTATGAAAATGGTGCATATATCAAATATGACTTTAAAAATTTGACTTTATAATTTAACGCCTTGAAATTGAGCCTCTGTCTCTTTAAAAACTGCGGCTCTTACTGTAACTCCGCCTCCAGGAAATTGTCACAACATGGCTCCTCTATTCACCCTTTATCACCGTTTTCACTAGTGTTGCACTCAAAAGTAGTAGCTATAAGGAGCTCAGAAGGTGCTCAGTTCCAGCAGGTGTTTGCTAATTGCAGCTGACTAGTCTGAAGGAGCTCATGGGTGAGTTGGGGGAGAGAGGCTCTGTGAGATGGAGGCTCCAAAGAACTGGATGCTTGGAAACTGAAGCCTCAGCTAGGTCCCCCAGGCGTTTTGCACAGCTGAATGGTTGCCATGGAGATTAAATGATTTCTCAAACAAACATAAGAGAATCAAAGCAACACCCCATGTTTGTTTTTGATGAGGGAATAACATTATAACATGATGTGAAGCTCAGAAGAGTAAATTTTACGCAGTACTGCCCTTTTAAGAGTTTCACATCAACAGAATTACAATATTCTACATGCATTCTAAGCTTTTCCTTTTTGCATCTGCTTTTCAAACGTTGCTTAGAGTATCATTGTTTCAAATGATTTTCTGTGTGACCTCCATGTTGACAGTACCTATCTAGAGGCGGTTCGTGGCCTGGTGCTTCGCACTGTGATGCAGCGCAGTTCAACTTGACCTAATCTTGTATGTCATCACAGGATGTGAGATGATGCAAAGCGCCTTGACGTCACGGGTCCTGAACGAACCCGATATGTTATGAAAATGGCTCATCTGACTTCTGTCATCCGACCTGCAGGAACGTTGAGCTTTGTTGACTTTATCCTCAGTGGATCATCGTACTGCAGGACCAATCAGTGATCAGTCTGTTCAGGTCGACCTGAGCTGAAATTACAGAACGCCATTTAGAAAATTCAGGTGTCATAATTGTGCTAAGACTTGATCAAAATCAGCCGTAAATGGTTGAAGACGAAAATCGTTTCCAAAAAGTCACCAAATGCTTGTGAATATTCTTCATGAGGAAAATTGTCATCTGAGCTGCAAAAGTGAAAAGATATACAGACGGATGGATGAGCAGATGGAGGGATGAAGAGACAGACAGTGAGTCAGCGGAGATAGAGGGAGATTAATTGGCTCAGTGACATTTTTGGAGCTTATTTTTTGACAGATTTTTCTTGAACAGTAATCTATCTTCTGGTTCATCCATCCGTCTGTGTTGCTTCAAGCATCCATTCATCTATCCGTCCATCTTTTGTCAGACCTACCCCTCCATCTATTGATCCACTTCTTAATCATTCCACTGTCCCTTCTGCTTCTCTGAACCAATTCATCTACATTTATAAATCTGACCCATTTGCATTTTTTAATGCTCATTGTTCATCTGAAAGACCTTCATTTTCTAATTCTTATATTAATGCACACAATTCTGCCTCTCCTCTATTGTCTCATCTGACTGATTTTGTTCTTTTTTCCTCGTTTTTGGTCTCTTATCCTTTTGTTCAGCTAATTTTTTAAAGATTCAAATCTTTATCATAAGCCCTGAGAAAGCCTCTTTAAAGCATAGCTTCAATTTGTATAGACAAAGGAGAGAGTCTCAATTTTAGAGTTTACATTTTTTTGAAAGTTAAAATCTGAAAAAATCTCTTATAAAACCTACATTAGGGTATTTAGATTATAGACCAGACAAATGGGATTATTTTACTATATTATTGGGTCACTGTTGCACATTTAAGTAGTAATTGCAGTTGCCTGGATTCTGCAGAATCAGTGTTTATGTGTGGGATTTGGAGACTGCATCGCGTGTGGAAATTTTTTAACGTGCAAAATAAAAATAATGCACAAAAAGGTAATTTAATATGTCAGAGTACATTACACAAAGCTCACATAATGTGAAAGAGTTCAAGTTCAAATGATGTAAGAAGTCAAATAGGTGTGCTGTGAACTACTACTAAAGCATTTAAAAACTGTTTTTTCGCCATTTAGCAGTTTTATTTACTTTTATTCCAGGATGTCTTCCACATTCTTTTGCCTGAAAGTCGTTCAGATCTGGGACTGTTTGGTCCTGTGGTCTGAATGTAATAGACTGTTTGGTTAAAATCCAGCCTCAGATGATCAATAGGCCAACACACCCTGAGAGCAACGCCGCAACCCTGAGCCCGTTCCTGCTAGGTTTGTCAATACTGAATGTTTAGGCGTCTTCCTAATAAATGAAGTTCATTCTAAATGCTGGAGAGGAAACATAAAGCTAGATTTGATTTCATTCTTGTTTCCTAGCATTAATTTTGTAAACAATTTTCTGAAGTTCTGCTTTTTCTATCTATTCTGCGTTTCATTTTTACTTTCTCATTTTCAAAAGTTTGTTACAATCTAATTGAATGGTGGAGTGTTGATCAATAAAACAGCATTTTCTTGAACTAAAACATTTAAAAAAAAATTTTGCACTGCACTAACAGGTTGCTAATCCACCCAAATAATACATTGGAACATCTTTGTCATAGGCAGCATTCTGCCATAGTCTTGAATGGATGTATTCAGAAGATGAACTCTGACTTCCCATCACTACTTTACTTTAACTACTGAAGAAACGTAGCAATGCAGTGAGATGCTGCTTAGACAAACAAAAGGAGCTTTTTTTATTCTCTGTTTAGCAATATAGCCATTACCCAGTTGGTGGCAATAATGCACCTTTTTATGTTGGTTTGGCAAACAGAGGAAGACGTTTAGCATGGAAAGCAGATGAAGGACTGACTCTGCTGTAAATGAGAGCGTGATCCTGAACAAAGACAAGCGGGCGGTTGATGTGCTTGGTTGCTGCGCTCTGTGTTTTTCTGACAGCTGGGATTTCACAAACATGATGCTTCCTAGACCTGATTTCACTGCTAATGCCAAACAAAGACCTGATATAGACATATTTCAGTCTTAAGCCTAAAATCCAAATTAATGCTTAAACGTTTGGACATTTGTGAAGCAGAAACCAAAACTTTATTAATTTTATTTTGTAAAAACATATGAACTAATGGAAAAAAGTTTCTGCATTCTGTTTATTTTAGAGGTAAATGAATAAATTTGTAATATACTGGCAGATTAAAACAACAAGCATTTTTATTTCAAGTGTTTTTACACATAGTAATTGTACAGTGATGACAAGACATCTTCTGAATTTCACCAGAAACGAAGTTGAGCTGGTTCTGGTTGCCTTTTAATCAGAAGATCCAATACTTCACTTTTATACAGCAGCAGGTTTGTGACCTTGATGTTAAGTAGCCAACTTATCCTGATAATACAGAGATGACACCATTTAAACTGGAAGAAGTTTAAATTCTGTTTAAGAAAAGCAGTTCAGTTCTCCAGCAAAATAACAAAACAATGACCAGAGCACATATGGAGCCTGATTTTATTTTTTATTTTACAATATGTGCAGCTCAACTGGTTTAAACAACATGCTTATTATCATAAATCCAAATTTACCAGAAGACATGTTACTGTTTTATGCTTGGAAAACTAAATTGTGCTAAATTGTTGTTTACAAACATCTAAAAACATGATTTAGATTACTAAAATATATTTACTTTAAAACTAAACAAATTCCTACTTTAGAAGTCTATGGATTGTGTAAACATTGTTTTTTATGTATCTTTCAGCTATAAAATACTCACTAAGAATGTTTAAAAATGTTTTATATGAACTATTTTAACACGTTTTGAGGTGGCAGCAGTTTTAGCCACAGAGCTAAAAGTTCTATTTAAAAATCGATCTTTGTCTCATCAAAGTGAGGTTTCTAAAAAATGTGTTTCCTGCAGGCGAGACGGAAGCTGGTCATAACTAGAGCTGCACTGTTAACGGGATGCAACGGTCATGTTGTAATATCAACTTGTGCAATGCCACTTTTACAAAGGAGTGCTTGAATGCAATGTTTGGCTATTTTTATCCTAAGTACCTCGGACATATGCTGTACTTGCAAATAATGTGCTTGGCCATTTGGAAGGCCACACGCTGCCTTGGATGCAGATTTTAATCTCCCGACTTTAAAAAAGAGAAAGAAGTGGAAAATGTAGGTTGATCTTAGCTAATATGATCACTGTGTTATTCAACATTAATATTTGTAAGAGAATATTTTTACTTGGCTCTAGTTGTAACCTCTTAACTGAGCCCAATTGTTTTTGAACTATTCCTACAAATGAGTAGTTTTATGAAGAATCAGCTTATATGTTTAACTTGGCAACTAAGTTTGAATTTAGCTTTTTTTTTTTTTTTTTAATTAATAGAGATAATATAATCCCAACTCTCTGTTCACTCTTACATTAGAAAACAAAAGGGACAATTTATTAATGTAAGGGTAAATAAATGCCTTCATGTCTGCTTGGTAAAAATAAAATAAAGTATTTTACTAGCTGTGTGTCCTACATTATTCTAACAGGACAAATAACAAACTAATATTCATTGGTAGTTCAACAAACTTGAAATACTTTAGCAAATAAATAAAATTGTGTGGGTTTTGTTGCCAATATTCTCTAAAGTTGTCCTGTAAAGACACAGAATTGTTAAAAGTTCAAGTGAAAACAGCTTTTTAGAAAATATTGGCAAACAATAAAATCCAGAGAGATAAGAGAGGAATAGCCCACAGGGAGGAAAAGGTTCAGAAAAGAGCAGCAGGGATGGGCTTACATGCTAAATAAAAAGGGTAAATATTTAGAAAAGGAGTTGCTGTTAAGTCTTTGGCTCCAGGCAGCTTTGCAAAGTCTTAAAGCCCATCAGGTCCTTCTAACCCTTTAACCCTGGGCTCTCCCCACCAACAATGAGGGTCCATATGCCTCAGATGATGAGCTGACAAACCAGCAGGATGAAGTGTCTCTGAAATGACAGCTGGGCCTGCATGGATTAGCCAAATGCAGCTAAAACCGCTGTCAAAGATTGTCTGGACTGAGCAGCTATTCGTTCCCAAACTGTCGGCCGTAATCCCTATAGTCCAGATTAAATTCCAACTTGGCTCCGGAAAAGCCACATAACAAAATTCTCTAATCCTCAGACTATCATATTTAATGTTCTTAAACACCAGCATATTGCCTTATTTCAGCTTAAAACTTTACCCATCCTGGGAGACGATGGGTTTGTCCCGACCCTCTGATACAATCAGGGAAAGCAGCAGAAGTAGGTCGATATATGATGACGTGTTTATGAGTACATCTGCGCCGAAGAGTTTCAAAATTCATGGAGGTTATTTTAAATGGAAACAGTCAATAAACATGGACGTGATGAAGATAACTGCAAATGTAATTCCACACACTGCAAAAACACAAGCATTTCTGGTGCAAATATGTTGGTTTTTATCTTGTCTTGTTTTGACATAAGACAAAACTAACTATTCATCAAGATATCTGAGCTTGTTTTACGTAAATAAGTCGTTAATATCGATTAAAACAATACTAGTTACATTAGCAGATTATTTCACTTAATAATCTGTCAGTTGTACTTGGACATTTTAATCAGTGTTAAGGAATTATTGAGTTCTGGGATCTTGATGAAAAGCGACTTCTGTTCTGAGTTAGTTTTGTCTTATTTCATAAGATATTTGCATTAAAAACTAAACCAAAAATACTAAAGATTTTGTGTTTTTTCAGTGCACAGTGCTAATTAAAAATTTTTAATAAATCAGATTTCCTTATCTGAAGGAGAAGTCCACCATTTTTGTTTGCATGGATGCATCTGAGTTTAAGACCAACAATAAAACAAATCAATGGCATAACAGCTCAATCAAGATTAGATGTTTTGTGAAATATTATTAAAAAACAATGAGTTGCCACTTATTAAAAGAGAAATCCATCATTATATTTCTAACCAATAAAATGAAAACTTATCATCTGAACTTTTGGCAAATAAATTAAGCAAATAGCAGGTTACAGACAATATTTCTGAGGTGGATTTGATCATTTTCACTCTCACTGACCCTCTTCTGACTCCTCAAATCCCCTTTACTATTTTAGCCTGAGAGAATTCTGGGAAAAGTCCGACCACAGAGCATCACAGCCGCCCTGCGGGACTTTAGGGCTTAGTGAAGAAATGTTAACAGCACCTTAAGTGTCTCTCAGAGGGACAGCAAGGTTAAACCCAGGGAAATCTCTGCAGGATATGTGGCTCTTGGTCCCACTGGGCAGTGCAGAGGTCCCATCACTCGGCCTGCGATCTGACAGCCGGAGGTCAAAGGTTCAGATCCGTCTCGGCTCTCCTCCCTCGCCTTGACGACCGGCCCCAACGCTGCCGCGGCCAATAACTGTCAGATCTTAAATCACAGAGCTGCTGATGATTCAGCGGAAACCTCGCACCACATTAACTGGAAGACAAATGAGACTGTAAAAAGAGATTTAAAATCAGTTTTATTGCAGCAGAGCTGCGGCGAACTGAGAGGGAAAGTTGCGCTACCCGGAGCAACTCAGGGAAACTTTTTAATGCATCATCTTTTATTGAGTAATTAAAGACTAATTAAAGAGTCCTGCTAATAGAGCTTCTGTTATTACTTACATTTAACTTTTCAAATTAATGTGGCTCAGTTGAAATAGGAACAATTTGACATTACGCTGAGTTATAGACAGAGTTTACTCCTTTTTGAGCTGCAGTAGCTCTGTCTCAAATACTCAAATCAGCTAAAAATAATGACACAACTTCATTAAAGAGTTTAATATTTCATCATCCTGGGACCTTAATGTGCAGCTGTATATATTAATAAGGTTTTTTGTGTCATTATATAAGAAAAACTGAGAAGTTTTGACTTCTTACATTCCCTTTGGGCACATATCTAAATATGAAATGTAAAGGGATTGCGCCTTGTGGGCATATTCAAAAGTCTTTTTTCTGAATAATTCTACAGTTTAAAAATCTCAAGGCGCTCGGCTGAAAATTACATAATCCTAAAATAAAACTCTGCTGTGTGCGTAGAGAAAAAAGTCGTACATATTTTAGCATTCTTGCAGTGAGACCAATCAAGTGCATTTGACGATTAATGTTCTGAAGGTTTATTGTGAAGCATCTCATTCTGCACTAAATACACTTTGGCCAAACTTGAGTTGTAATAAAAGGACAATCTAAACTGCATTAGACTTCCTGCCTGATGTTGAACAGCTTTAAGTGTATTAAGAGGGCGGGAGGCTTTGCAGGGTGGAGCAGTGAAACACTAAAACCATTATGATTTTAATACCGTAAGAGCGACTGGCACCTTATCTTCTGGACGGCCGGCTTAATGTGCTGATTCTGGCTGTTTACACTTAGTCTGGCGCAGTTAGAGGACAGATTAGCGATTTGATCCTTTAAATGGATAATCAACAAACAATCCTGTTGCAGAGAATCTTCAACAACACAAATCCTTGTTGACGTCTTGTGTGATTAGTGAACAAGTGTACTTGTCAAAGGAGCAGTATTGTGATGATAATGCATGAAAATAACCTTCAGAAAATCAACTTTTTGTTGTGTTTTTTTTTTTTTTGCTTAGGACAAAAATGATGTCAAAACTCAGATTAAAAAGACTTCTGCACCCAGAGGTGAGATTAAACACAGTTTAACATAAAAAGGAAAAACCTTAAACACATTGGCATAATCAAGTAACTTCTTATCTTTAAGATTATCCCTCCAGTTTCCATGTAATTGAAGGCACTATATGGGTGACAGACTATAAAGAGCTTCGTCAAACCCCAATAAGCTTAAAAAGGTCCATCACCCTTCAAAGATGTTAAAAATGGCACAAAACAAATTACTTTTGTTATTTGTAAACGTTTCACTGGAAATGTAGAAAATCTCAACTTGTCTGAGTATTTTATTTAGTATTTAGTTAATTTTCTTGACATTACAAACAAGTTACATCAAATAAATTTAACAGAGGGTTTATATATATATACGTATATATATATATACTTTAGTTCTTTAAGTTCAGTGCACATTTAGTTGCCTTTCATGTTAGTTCCACTGGGCAAAGGAAGCATTGTAGGGATGTTAATGATACATAAAATAAGTATTATAGAGCTACAGCTGTGTGCCGTGTTGAGATCACTGTGTTTTCATACAAACAAAGAACAATTTTATGGCCTTTGTAGGCACAAAAGAAGAAAAACTGCAGTCAAAAAGATAAAAACAAACAAACAAATGTAGGAAAAACACTGAGCTTTACAAGACAAAAACAAAGAGAGGCATTAATGCCAGTGATCAGGACTCTAAAAAGAGTATATTTAAAACATGATATCGCAGATATCATCTGGAACACTGCTGAGTCTCCCTAAAGCTGTTGACCCTGAGAGGAAAACGCTGAGTCAGCAGTTTTCATGTGCCAGGATGCTGCTGTGTCAAATTATATTAGCAAATCTTTGTCAGTGTGTTTGGTTTATAGATTTTTATGTTGCTGTGTTAATATGGGTGTGGGCGCACTTCTGCCTTAATGAGAAACATTGCTGTGGAGACTTTTAATCTTAGTTTCACATTAAGCCACTCTTTTCCTTTTTTTTTTTGTTTAAAAAGAAATATCGTCTTCATTTCATTCCTTTGACCTGTAAATTAAACTTTAACCACAAGACACTCATGAGGAGCAACAAGTGGAGTTCACAGATATTTGCAAACAAATTATCAACCATTTTTTGCATTAACATATAGTTGGATTTTACTACTTGCTACCCAAAGCTACTTGTTAGCATCACACTTTGGCTGCATATCCACCATATCACATGTTGACATCATCTGACAGGGAACTAGGATAGATGAAACTCATTAAAATGTTAAATTAAACAGCTTTCGGTGGTTCCAGCTTTGTAACACGATGCATTATTCTGCAGGAAGAAACCATCACAAGTTGTACACCCTAAATCTAAAGGAATGGACACAGACAGCAACAATACTTGGGTAGGAAGTGACACGTAATGATGCTCACCGATTACTAAGAGACCAAAAGAGCCAATGAAATATCTTGCATACAATTATACCACCAGCAGCAGCCTGAGCCAGTGATGCAAGGGAGGATGGATCCATGCTTTTATGGCTAATTCTGACCCAACCATGTAAATCAGCTGTAGACTTATCAGACCAGGCATCAGTTTTCTTAGAGGTCAGAATGATGGAACTAATTAAACTGAAGTTTTATTTGGTTTTCTGTTTACATTTTTGTGAAACACCTGATTACTTAAGCAGCTGCTGCATCTCTATCATTTCCATTTTTAATTTTCTCAGACCTCTGACCTCAACAAGATGCTACCAGTCACAGCCTGGATATGTTCTTCTTTGTGGATTGTTCTTGGTAAACACAACAGATGGTTGTGCTTTAATAATCCCAGTAATGATTTCAGCTTTCTGGCACCAAGAAAGGCTTTCTGTTCATTTTTTTTCTAAACTCATTTGACACACATGAACATCTTCTGTGTGTTTCCAATATGTTAACCTGAACTTTCATTCCCAAAACAAGTAATTACCCCAAACCCTCAATCTCCCCTCCACTGTTTATGTTAATTACCTTCACTCCTGCTCCCGTTACGGAGTGTGTAAAAAAAAAAAAAAAAAGACGACTCCCCGAAAACACGAATGCCGTGACGCTCGGCAATAAAACAAGGAACTAAGACATTTTTTCACAGAGGCTTACTCCCGATGACCTTCTAAAAGTTAACTGAAACTCTGTACAAATGTGTAAATATAACTGGTTTTAGATTAATTTTATGAACACATTTCAAAAATGAAAACCAGTCTGTAGTAGAATTGGGCCAGTGTGTCAAACTAAAGGCCCGTGGGCCAAATCTGGCCCATCAAAGCTTTTTATGTGACCCTCTAGATTCTAGACTAAACACTAAGTGTTCTTAAAAATTATGTTAACAATCAAATCAATTCAGTTTTTATCTGTTTACTACCAAATTATATCAACCAGTTTCTTCATAATTTTCATGGAAATTCACGCGAAATCAACAAATCCCCAAACTTTTTTGAGCTAATACATAACTGGGAGTTTATTGCAGATTTTTCTCATACATTGTCAAACTTTCTTACTGGTCCTAAACAGCTTCCTCTGCCTCAATTGATGTCAGATTATAGTCCATCGTCTATACAGCAAATAATAAAAAGTCGCATTTACTGCCATAAATAAGTGCAAATATCGCAAATATTTCAAAATTAATACCACAAACACTTTGAGTTTTATTTTAAAAAATCACAAAACGTATCATGAAATCCTGGAGGGACTGAAAAGATGTTCAATAATATTATTTAATTGAAGATTTCATTGATATTTTAACAGTTTGTGAACAGGTTTTATCAATACGTTCTGGCACAACCGGCCCTTTAAGAGCCTTCATGATCTGGATTTGACCCCCAAAAAATGAGTTTCAGACGCCTGGTGTGCTTATTCATTTTGTTTGTGTCTCTGAGTTTAAACTCCACAAAATATTTAAAGATAAATGGCTTGAAGCTTTAAAATCTTAATTTTACTTCAGGACTTAATCACTTAATCTCCACAGATGGCTGGCAACAGAAGATTTCAAAATCTATCAAAACTGAGTTAAAGTAATGGGTATATTAATATATTGATTTGTTCAAAAACTGTTGAGGGAAATATATCACTGCAAATGTTTAACTTTCCCCTCAAAGGAAACGCCGTCCTCCATTCCAGGGAATTTTTCTGTGGTAAAGAAAACGGCCAGAAAACTACAGCAAATCCTGGAAAACCCTCCAGGAAATGTTCTTTGAAGACAACAACATTCTTTCAGCTGTGAATTAAATATCTACAAAAGCAAAAAATACTGTAGAAGTAGATACAATTTTGGAAGAATTAGGAAAAGATATGGCTGAGCTGGTTAATTTTTTAAAACATTTATCCTGAATTTGTGAGTCAGTATATCTAAAAATATTTAAATACATAAATAAGGCTGTAATAAACATAAAAGATAAATACATTTTCCCAACATTAGGTCGTAAAAAGGTGAAATTATACATTTCTACTGAATTTTCCGTGTGTTTTTTGCCTCTCAGACTCTAGTTGTTTCAGCTGTCTGCATCCTCAGCTCAAGGTGACTCCACAACAAAAGCTGCTGCTGAATGCACACACACACACGCACACACACACCCACACACACGCACGTGGACACGCATGCCAAACCCTGCCAGCACAATGGCTTGCAATCTGATGAGAATTAAGATAACGACAGACACAACTTTACGCTCAAGCACAAATACAAACACTACAGCACACACACACAGATTTGAATCTAAAATATGATTTGAATAATAAGATCTCGTCTCTCTTCTCCTGTTCAGCAGCTTAGAATTGATTTGCATTAGGAACGTATCACACACAATAGATAGGAATTGAGATAAAGAATAGATTGACATAAGGATTAAATTATGTGTGGAATTATTATAGAATAAGACTTCCTCCTGTTGTTTTATAGTACGTTATGTTGTGTTAGCTTCAATTTTCGCAATATTAAAATGCCACATGCAAAGAACACAAAGATAGTAAAGAAAGAAAAGATATGGATGTGATGAAAGAATAAAGGAGGGAAGGACAGAGATGGAAAGGAGGAGGATTAGGGGAATGAAGGTGCAGCGACGGGAGGTCTGATGAGATCCGTTTCCTGAATATTCAATGAGCGAGATGGCAGCCTTCGAGGAAGATGTGCTGTAATCAACGCTCTGTTAGCAGCGATGAACAAAGACAATCTAAATGATGAATGTGATTGCTGTAGCTGAAATGTGAAACTTTGTCCAGCTCATTATTCAGATGTTATTGTGTTTCCTTGCTGGTGTTTGAGGTGTCCATACAGCAACACTTTAACTCATTTTTGACCGGAACAAGTCGTAGTGAGTAATGTGAATTTAGTAAACTCTGGGGATTATTGCAGTTCAAATGGTGAGCAAGGTTGGGAAATCTCAAGCTATTAATTATGTTTCCAGTGTCAGTCAGAATCACAGAAATCTGGTTTTTATTAAAGTTATCCAGGTTTTAGATGGTTACAGTGCAAGAATACATTGGTTACAGTAATTACAGTTTATAAAATAAACAATAAAAAATTGTCTGATCATAAACTCACCATGTTGAACCTTACAGCCTCTATCAGGCAGCAAACAGGACAGGGACTCTCAGGATTTGTGACTAAAGACAAGTAAAGCATGTTTATGTATGTAATGATTTATTGTTCTTAAAATAATAAGTTATTCTAATTTATTGTTCTGTTTAGAACAGAAAAATGTCTGGATGTGCCAAAACTTTCTCCAGCTGAACAGAAACAAAACTGAAGTTGTTATCTTTGGACTTTCAGAGTCACATAAAGGCTGTTACCAAGTCGGCCTTCTATCACCTGAAGAACATTTCCAGGATTAGAGGACTAATGTCTCAGCAAGCTTTGCAGTTTTCTGGAAGTTTGTTCCAGATTTATGGCACATAGAAGCTGAATGCTGCTTTTCCACCTGAGAGGTCTGGAAGGTTGATACAACATCAGCAGATCTTTAATGTATTGTGGTTCTGAGCTGTTCAGTGATTTATAAACTAACACCAGTATTTTAAAGCTTATTCTCTCAGTGCAAGGACTTTAGAACTGGTTGATGTGCTTTAACTTCCTGGTTTTAGTCAGAACCTCAGCAGCAGCGTTCTGGATCAGCTGCAGCTGGAGGGTTGATTTTAGCCAGATCAACTAAACTGAAGATAAACACATGAATGAGTTTCTGCAAAACAACTGAATCACTGAGTGCATTTAAATCTAGACTGAAAGCCCGTCTGTTTATAGTTGCTTTTGAAACATTATAAATGAAATATTAATCAACAATCCAAAATGTAAAAATGGCACTTTATTGACTGTGTATTTTTATGTTTTTGTGATGCAAATCTCTTTGAACTGCCTTGTTGCTGAAATGTGCTATAGAAATAAACTTGATTGATTAATTAAAACCTTAAAACACAAAGTATTCTATAATTCAGTGTGTCTTTGTAGATGATGTTTAATGAGCGTACAGGTGTATTCCTGGGATGTTTGAGTTGTCTCCTGCTTTCTCGCCCTCCTGTCCCTCCTCTCCACTTCCATATCTCTTCCTACTAAATCTCAAGGGCAGAGCCTTCAATCAACTCGCACATCGGATCTACAGTTACCCATCACCTACTAGTGTCACATATTGTATTGGTATTTTATGTGATAAACCAACACCAGGTGGATAATTGTGAAGTTTCCACTTCATGATACAGGATGCTTAAATAGTTTCCTCAAGGTTGGAAGTCAATCTTTGTCTCAAGTGGAGGAGTTCATGTATTTTGTTCAAGAGTGATGTTAGGATGGAGCAGGAGATGGATGGACAGACCGGCCTGCTGTTGCTCTGCTCTGTAAATTTCTCATTGTTCTTAATATTTCCCTTCAGAATGAGGCTTTCTGGGTTGAGGAATGTCTTAGTTTC
Source organism: Alfaro cultratus (assembly GCA_903066825.1). NCBI lineage: Eukaryota > Metazoa > Chordata > Actinopteri > Cyprinodontiformes > Poeciliidae > Alfaro > Alfaro cultratus. The sequence continues at coordinate 87,194 of CAEFZX010017128.1, forward strand.
TTCCTCTGACATGTCAGAAGAGATGATACTGGCCGGTACTGGAATTATAGTGGATAGAGGAATAAAATGTTTTGTCTTGGTTAATGATTTGTAAAACCATGTTTTGTTGTGGGTATTTTTGTAGTATGTTTCTAATATTTTCACACATGTAAAGAATTAAATTCATGTCAGAAAAATAGATTGGTTTTCTGTCTGGTTTAGATGTTGCCTCATCTTCATGCTGATATGTGAGTTTACTCCATCCCAGTTTCTAGTATCTTGGAGCCTCTGATAGGTTTTCTTCCAGGTTTGCTCTGCATTTACCTCCATCTATCTTCCCATCTTTCCTCCTGGCTTTTGTTTCAGCAGTGGGTATTTCTTGCCAGCCTTCCATTAAAGCCAGATTTTCATCATTTCCACTCACCTGAGCTGCAGATCTTTGCAGGTCCTCAAGAGTAACCAAGCTCTTTTAATGCTCTGTATGGCTTAATTTGGTCAGCTTACATTGATACCAAAGTCTTTCTCTTTCCTCAGAGCTTTAAAAAAAAATAAGCCCTGCTTGAAATTATCATGACAGCTTTACCCCTGATCCATCTTCTATGGTCTTTGTGATACTTTTTGTTCTTTAAACACATCTGATGCCTTTACAGAACAGCTGAATTTATCCTGATATTCAATCAGACCAAGTTGGATTCGATTGACCTAATTTGGGATTTTTGAAGGCAACAGGATTTGAATGCACATGCACACCACACTTTTTAGATTTTATTTTAAATAAATGTTGCAAGCATGCACTACTTTTTCAATGACCTAACACATAAACTTCCATAAAATGTATTGAGGTTTATGATTGTGACACAATGTGTGAAAGTTGAAAGGGTAACAATAAGTTCGGATAATGCTGATTCCCATCCCACCTTTCGCCAAATTCTCCCCTGGAAACCTGCCGTCGTCTGCAGGTCGTGTCTGCTGGTCCTCTTTGCACGACAGCCGCCTCTGGAACTGCATCCGACATCCTCCTCTGGTCAGACAGTCACGATCCTCCGTACTCACCTGCCCATCTGCCCTCCTTCGATCACTCATCTCCATCAGCCTCCACCTTCACATATGTGCCTGGCTGTAATTAGCCCATTACTCATCCTGAATTCTCCTCGTGTTTCACCGTCTCACCCTGGGATCCACAATACTCCTCCAACACTCGCCTCCCTGCTTCTGTAAGCAATCAGTTACAATTTACCCACCCACTCTGAGCATTAAAGACAGGTCTAATTTTGAAAAACTAACCTTGAGCCCTATTATGCAGCTGGATTCAGCACTTCTGCATTTTAATCAAAAGAAGCTTTTTAAATGGAAATGCTTGTAGTCGTCAGTCTTTCCTTTAACGTTCCAAAATGTTTTCTCTGAAATGTTTTCTATCCAAGAGCCAAAAGAATAAGTTATAGCACCTCCAGGTAGCATTATTTAATGACCTAATATAGACTGAAAAGACTTGCTGCAGTTTAAAAAATTGGTTATTGTTATTTTAAAGGGAAATACTTTCCTTTTTATTGCACAACTATTCATACATACATTTAATTTTTGGAGTGCTTTGAATTATCCGAGCTAAAAAGATTTAAAACACAAAAGCCTTCTCTGTATGAGTTTATCCACCTTATAAGCTGAAAGTGCGACAGAGTTGAATACTCAAGGTCTAATTTATTCAACAGAAATAAAAATATTTCAAAAGTGTGAACCTTTATCCAGTAATCACTGCTAGAGATGACAAAACCCTGTCAAATTAACGTAATTGAAGTGTGAGTGAATAAACCTTCACATGTTCCCAAACACGGTTGTGCATCTCAATCTGGGAAGCAGCTGCAAACTTGTCCACGAGTTTTGGAGGCTTTAGATGTGTTTGTGTTTTCTATACGAAGTCGAAGCACGTACGATTCAGGTGATATATCGCAGTGTTAAATGTCATGCTTGCAGAGTTGTTGAACATTGTGCAGCTGCTGCAGAAATCAGGTACATGATGTTTATTCAAACAGCAACATGTGTATGATTTCCTGAGCAGGTGGATCACTTCCTGGCTGACTGTAATCCATCAGAGCCTCGATGTGGAAGTGTGGGATTATCAGACCATATCTATCAGACTGTAGGCAGGAACATAGTTTTATTGATCAACTAAATTATTATTGGCTTTTTCTGTATATTGTTTCAAGCCTTTGTGCTGCTACTGTGATTAGAAAAGGCATTGATTGACTTGTACAATTAACTTTAACACAATGTATTACCTACTATGTAATCAGTATTTTATATAAACCCAAGTGGCCAGTTTTAATTATTGCGCCTGGGTTCTTTTGCACACTTTAGGTCTTCTATTATCTTTAGATAATATTGCAAAACATTTTTTATGAAGAATGATTTAAAACAACATAAAAACAGATTATTAACTTTTTATAACTTTGCTGACCAACTCACATCTGCAGGACTTTCACATTTTGCACATTTTTGTGCTTTTGGGGATCTCTATAACAGCCCAAGTGTTAAAGAAATCCCACCAAGTAACCCCAGTGAAAGCCCAACCTGTTACCTAGCAACCATGCCGAAGCCCAGCCCGTTACCTAGCAACCATGTCGAAGCCCAGCCCATCACCAAATCTGCGTTCCAGCATATTTTGTCAGCTGGTTTTAGCGCTATATGCGCTGTACAATGGCTGCTGGAAAGACAAGTGTTATGTTGTTGACTCACCATTCAGAAACCGCTTTTTGTATTATTGTTGATTGTGCTGCAGGCTCCATTTCTGTTTTTCAAAGACATATAATTGTATAATTGCACATCTGTTTGCAGCCATTTTCATGTGTGAGTGTAAACATTGAGTTGGGAAGGAATGGTCAGCAGCAACTTATTTGGATTTAACTTTATAGATTTATTTATGAATCTATGAATGATGTATACACAAATATATAAATATAAGAAATCAGTAAACCAAAATGGAAAAAAAAACAATCATTAATCAATATAGAGGAAGAGCTTTAAGAAACCAAAACCTAAATAAATCCTGAGTAGTTTAAACAGAAGCCAATAAAGACTAGAATAACCTGCACACTTGGGGAAAAAACCTAGAAAAAGACATCAATCCAGTTATTACTGCTAACTAGGAAATAAGCTAGTTAGCTTGTTTCATAGGTATATAACATAGGTATATATTATACTTATGTTCTCATTTCTCATGGCCAAACTTCCTGTGTGCCATAATGGAGAGCCCACAGTAACCAGACTCTGCTAGCGTGATCTCCAGCTTTGGCCGATGGCAAAGAAGGTGACATTTTTAATATCAAGAATTAAGGAATGAAGGTTATATCTAGTAATTTGAGTGTGTATATCATCAGGTTCTGTGCAGAACAGGTACAGTGGGGAAACCCAGAGTCTGCCATGGGCTCACTTCCAATTGGGTCATACCAGGAAAAGCTCCAGAGGGAGGCACCTGGGAGGCATCCCTCTCAGACGCCCAGAGCAGCTCAGCAGCAGGTAACAACTGTTAAATAAAGCAGCAAACGTTCTCACCCTGCTGGAAACGGTGCTGGTCATTTCAACCTTGCATCATTTCCTACCTGTTGTTTTTTATCGTTCTGTAACTTTTTCTAGTGTGAAGCGAAGCTGTCTAATATGACATTTCTCTCTGAATATGCATTAATTAATGCCTGTGAGGGGGACGTTTGCTACCCGCTTTGACAACAGATGATTTCATGTAAATTTCTATATTCCACTCAGTCAATGTGATTGTGTGAATCAAATAAATGTGTTCCAGCAGGATGTTTCTTAGAGCTACTTTGGTTTCATCAAAGGTCAAAATCTACCAAGGTTTGTAAGAGTGAACTGACCCAAACATGAACAAGAGCCACAATAAATAGATTTTACAACTAAAACAAATTGGAGATGAGAAAATCACACAAAACACAAGTACAAGAAAATAACAAATGCAATTTGAATTGTTTTGTTAATTGTTAGTTTGTTTAATGAGCTTTTAAGTGTTTGATATCCAGACAGTTCATGTCTGGTTCTTCATTCTCATTTATTAGGCAGGAAAGGCTACATTCAACATAAAGTAGTTCACCAAATCTGCAGATTAGATGTTTGATAATTAATAATCGTCTGGAAAAATGTTTCTGTTTAGCATCTAGTACTTTTCAAGTCTTTCTATAGAAATTGTTTATTCACAAAGTGACCTATTTTAATCCTTCATTGCTTTTGATACTTGCTCTCCTCTTCTATCTTTGCTTTTTAATCTGTTTGCCCACCATTATTCTATTCTATTCTATTCTATTCTATCAGAAGCAGTACCTTTCATATTGCTTGTCTGCAATAACATTGGATGGCATTTCTACATATTTCAAACATCACAGCAAATATTCCATGACACAAACTTATTATACCTCAGTTTTTATCTTGCTTCCTTTAAATTAATTTCTTTTTACAAAAAATAGAAACATCATAGACACACAAAACTTTAAAATTTGACTTTTTTTCCAGCAAAGTTTCCCAGATGTTGCGTTTTATGAGGTCTACCAGCCATCAAGTTATATGCTCAGCAGCTGTTCCCCAGCTCTGTGGATCAGTGTGTGGTTTATATGTCCACATTAATATTGATAGAGTGCCATATGAGCCACATCTCCTGCTCTTTTTCAGAAGTTGCTAGGTTTTTGCCTCTTAGCCATACCCAGGTTGTTCTGATCTCTCTTTCCATGCAACACAAGAAACACGACGAATAAACAGAAACGCTGTTTCAGCTCAGAGGTTGATGCATCTCTTCCATCTTTAACTCTGTGTGGCTCCGAAGGGAACGCTCCCACGATCCGATGAGGGCTCCCCTTTATGAAACTCATTCAAAGTGTGTGTTTTATGACATTTGCTGATGTGATTTAGTGTCTGTGTTCGAGCCCAGAGGGGTTGAACGTGTCTGATTTATTGATTCTATTCCGACGAGAGCGACGACTAAAAGCTGCCGAAGTGGCAGGGAGAAATGGAAACACTCATGCATTTATTTATGTCATGCATTTCATTCTTTTGGGTCGTGGTGAGAAATCCCTCCTCCAGCTGGTGTTTAATATTTGGACTGTAGATAGGTGCCCCAATCTACTGTTCTGATCAGACGTCAGGCAGCGATACTGCGGCTCTTTCCCTTAAAAGCAACATATAACTTTACAAATTACAACATCCACTAGATCCAAGAGGAGAGTTGACTGAAATTTGTTTGAAGTACATAGAAAAATAAAACCAAATGTGGTTTAAAGTCATGGATTTCTGTGATGTTCAAATTCAAAAATACTTTTTTGATCCCAAGGGGACTTAAATGTGTTTATTTGATGTACAATGTGGGATGTTTTCAGTGTATAAACAAAACAGTAATTCAGTTGGCTGATACTCAGTTTTTCCCATTAAGTTTTTTTTATTTTATTTTGAACCTTGTTGCAAAATACTTCTGAGAAATCATGACCAAAAACCACACAATTAGATTTAAAACAACCTAGAGATGTTTTGAACCCACCAGAAGACTGATGGTTGTTGTTTGCATCTGTAACACAGCTATGGAGATGGATGATCTCAAATCTTCCTCTGCTGCGACTGAAGAGAGCTTCTGAATTACCTGGACCTCCTGCTGCTTCCTGCTTCCCGGCATGTCAGTGGAAATGTGGGCGAGTGTTGTGTTTGGGAGGGAGGACGGCGTAAACATGCAGAGATTGCAGTTTAATCAGGCACACAGGAACATTAACACAAAGCACAACTGGAAACTTATTTCCCCAGATATTGGCAGCTCTCATATCCTTTAATTTGTTGTTTTTCATAAACAGAGAGTTGGGAGGGAGGAAGAGGAGGATCTGTCGAAGGACAGACAGATAAATGGACAGAGATGCAGCAGAGGGGATTTGCTTTCTAATCTATGTGCTGCATTTGCAGTACCTCCTTCAGTTTTCTTTTTTTTACTTGACTCTAATTATCCTGCTGAGAAATAAATTCAGTTTGTGAGCCGGAAATTTAATTGAAGTTTCCTCCAGGAAATCATTTAACAACAGTGGGGCGCACTCTGGAGTAGACAAGCCTCTTCTTTTTACTGATACCAGTTTCAGTAGTTACATTTCCAGCAAGCGCTGAAGAAATTAGATGTCTCACTTTTCCACAACTCAGACCTTAAGTGTACAGCGGAGAAATAATTAATGAGCACCTCAGCCTTTATTTTTGTAACTGTATCTCTACCTCAACATGAAATCCCAACAAAGACATGTGTGCAAAGAAAGTAAAACAAGTTAAGAGTTTCCATGGCTCTGTTTAGGCTCTCATCTGTTTTAAAATCATTCTTACCAAAAATGTCTCTATTCAGCCATTATTTAATTGCATAAAATTCAACATTATGCTCAACGATTACCACTATGTTCCCACTCCAGACTCCATAGTTGCTGTGGTTTATTTGAGGTGATGTTCAGTGCTTCCTCTCCTGCAGACATGATGAGTGAAATGAAAATTTAAATTAGCTTTAGGATGATTTTTGTTCTGCAGTGAAGGATAAGAAACCATTGGTTTCTTATGGATCATGATGTCTTGACCAGGATTCCGTGTCAATAAGCTGTTTTATTGATTATATTTGAGAAAACATTTAATACAAAATAAACTTTTTTAAAGCGTTTTTTTTTAAGGCCAGAATTTCTTGTATTTCCATTTTGCCACAGCTTATTGTGATATTTCACATACTCAGATGAAGAGGACACATATTTTGATTTATGAGGTAAATTGTATTGAGAAATAATCAATTACTTTTAGATGCACGTAAACAAAGAAGAAGAAGCTTAAATGACAGTCGGTTGCTGGATTAAGTTTTATCTCTATGAATGATCCGGACTTTGTAATTTTGGTTTTCAGTTTTGTTATTCTGTTCACACTTGTCTGATTATCTCAGAGTTTGGTCGTGTCTGCTGTGTTTTCTTGTGTTTAGTTAGTTATTAAAGTGATCCCCAAGGTGTTCATTCTTTATCAGTTGCTTGTTTTCCCTCTGCTCCTGCAGTCATGCTCTGCATCAAAACACTTAGTTAATTAGACTCAACTGTTCTGCGTTCCTAGCATCACTCCTTTTAAATTCGCTCTTCATTCACTTATCTTGGGCTTCCCCAAATCCCATGTGGTATGTATGTATAGAGCAACAAAGCACAATTCATTATTAATCCATGTTAGAGTGACTTAAGACATCCGTCTCCGCATTTGCTTTAAAGTTGGTCAAAACTTTAACATTTAATCAATGACAATCTGATTGAACATTAATCAGATTGTTGATTAATGTTTCATTGATTATGTTTGAAAAGCAACTATAAACTTGTGGGTTTTTAATCTAGGTTTAAAGGCATTCAGTGTTTCGGGTGTATTGCAGTTTTCTGGAAGTTTGTTCCAGATTTGTGGTGCATAGAAGCTGAATGCTGCTTCTCCATGTTTGGTTCTGGATGCAGAGCAGAAATAAATCAATGCATATTTAGTGTATTGGTTTACTTCATTATTGTAATTGTTTATGTTTATTTGGCATCACATCATTCAAGACGTCCAGTCTAGATTCAGACATTTAGAAACTCAGTAAACAAATGTATTTCAATTTAATTAATGTATCAGTTATTTGAAGAAGTTACGACTCTTATTGTGGATAATCGGTCAGAAATTCATAGCGACTTTAAATTGAACGAGAGGCGCGCCGAGTCCCGCTGTCCCGCTCTCTGATTGGCTCCAGTCAATCTATTATGATAATGAGGAGGGCGTGGTCCGGGGGCCAGGAGACGCTGGGCTGCTGAGAAACGCCTCATTGTGTCGTTTGACCCGGAGTTGGCGCACCTCATCCCCGGCTCTGTCTCCGCGTGAGCTCGCTCTCTTGGTGGATTTATTTGCACGAAGCTCTCGGTGCTGGCTGGGAAAGGATCCTCTAACCGGCTCGGTCCCGGTTTGATTTTGGAAATAAGCGGAGCGGCTGTGGATTAATGTGAATGTTCCGGCTGAACGGACTGAGCCTTAACGGAGTCTTTGGAGCTTTGCAGACAGAAAGGTGCGTTTCTACTTGTTTTTATGGAGCTTTTGCCTTATAAACAGTGAACAGCGTCTTTTCCCCACTGTGTGTGTGCGCGTGTGTGTGTGCGCGTGTGTGTGTGCGTGTGTGTGTGCGCGCGCGCGTTCACGCCTGAGTGCAGTTTCATAGAGTGTGTATCTGTGCGATAAACAGATTAAATAGTAGTTTTCTTGTGACCTTTGTTCAGGCGCGTGGTTTTCTCACGAAGCGCGTGCGCGTTTCACACCTCTGATTGACAGCTGCCAGTCAGCTGGACTTGAGCCCGCGCAGCTGCACTGATAAAACTACCTCAAACACACGTGCATCTGCAGTAGCCACGCACCTTCAGTCACGGGTCAACTTCGGTGTCATCCCGGCTGTTGACGCGCTGAGGCTGGTGGATCTGGGTGCCTGTGTTTGGGAGGCAAATCCCGTGAAAACGGTGCGCTAAGACACCCCTAACGGCGGGATCGGCGCGGACGTTTTGGGTGGATGTCTTTGTCTTCCTCTAAAGACGCAAGGTGAATTCTCAGTGATGGGTCTCACTAATATGGTTTTTGTGTGTGTGTGGGTTTGGTCCCCTCTCAGCTCAGCAGAGGTGCTATTTGAGTCCAGAAATCCTCTTGTTCTGGTTCCAGGTATCTGGCGGCGCACAGCTGCGAGCGGCGTTTATGCTCATCAATGATTCATCCACAGGGGGATTTTAGTCTCCCGAAAGGACCAATCACTGAACCGATCAATATTTCTTATAGCCCATATAGTCAAACAATTTCGATCGGATAGGATTTCGGGAATATCATGCATATCTTTGACTTGTCACCCTTAATATTGTTTTAGTTCATATTTTATAGACGCAATTGTAAATCATCCAACTATGTTTTGCTCTTTGCTCAGTTTGCTTCACTGGGAATATTCCTGTGGGTTCCAGTGTTGCCACACTATCTTCACTCTCACACGTTGGCAGGTTGATGGCCTGAGGGTGGAGAATTTTGATCATTTTGCTAATGAGGTGGATGACTTCTGCACCTCCTGGGTCAGCAGTCAAAAAAATGAAATCTGTTTAGCAAGGACCCAGGAGCTCCCATTAGGAAGCTTGTTTTGTTTTTGTTAGAACATTGAGACCAAATGAGCTCTGTGCATGAAACAAAGGAACAAAATATCATCCTAAGTGGTTGATTTTTGCCATATTATTTTCTCAGTTCTCATTTGTGTCTTTAGTTGTAAAGATTTTGGCACAAACAATAAAAAAGAGGATATAATCTTGACATTTAGGAAGCTGCTAACCAGTATTTCAGTAGCAGATTGAGGAATTAAGATTCATTTTTCCAGCCTTGGTGATTTTAAGTTCTAATGTGGCACACTGCATGCTTTATCTATCACCAACTTCCTTTGTGATATACAGTATTTAGTTTCATTGGTTGGATAGGATCGCTCTAAGCCAGAGGTCCCTGACCCCGGTCTTCAGGGGCCGCTGCAAGTCCTGCATGATTCAGGTGTTTCCCTGCTGCTACACCTGGCTTATATAAATTGGTGAATAGCAGGTTTCTGCAACAATTTCAATCGGTTGTTCTGGAGTGGGAACACATCTAAAACGGCAGTGATGAGTATCAGGGTTGGGGACCACTGCGAGTCTAAGGGAATGAAAAGATTACCAGTGCATTTATCAGGCGCTGGTAATATTCATCCTGAACGGTACATCCTCAGTCTCTATTCTTGTTGTTTTTAATTGTTATTTTGACATAGAGATGCATGTAAAAGTTAAAAGACAAACAAGAGACAATACAACCACCACACTAAATCTGCAAAACTTTATTTTGGAAAAATCTTAATAAGCCAGGAGTCACTGCTGAGACACTGCTAGGCAGTTTAAGGGTAACATTTCAGAGTAAACATCCTAAATTGTCCTTAATTGGCATCCTTCGGCCTCTCATTAGCCAAACTGCGTGCAGATTGATGAGTATTAACAGCTAATTCTTTTTACCTTTGGTAAAAGAGCAGCTGCTCTGAAGGTCATCCTCCTTCATTTATGCTTTATTTTTTTCCCCCACTCTCGTTCAGAAATAAAAAATTCAGCCCACCCGTCGCTTCAGGAACGACACAGTTCCACCAATTAGCCATCCCTTATGAGCGGGATATTGAATTGGTAATGTCAGTGTTGATGTTTTTTGGCATCAGAGTTGTGGCGGGGCTGCGGAGAACTACGTCAGCATGCAGAGTTACCGCTGCATGTCGGGCACAGACTGTAATCTGTCAGTGAATGCAAACAAGTTAATATATGTGGGAGGAGATGGGGTCTAATGGAGGTTAAATACACATTTACCGCTATTTTACAAGGAAAATGACTGCCGGCGGTATCTGATTTAAAAGCCGGATATAAATGTTTATGAGCTGATCATATCTGAGTGTGCTGAATAATGCGAGGTTGAAACAAGAGACGCAGGAGTAGATGGTTAGAAAACGATCTGCTGCTGTGTTCTTGGTCATTTTTACATGGATTAATTTGGGGTTGCAGTTTGAAGGGGTAATATTTGCAAATGTTTGAAAGCTTTGTACTTACTTGCTTAACTTTTTTATGACTAGTGAAAGTAGATGCAACTACTTTTACTCTTTAGCATGCCAAATGTGAATTTTTAAACCAAAGTGGTGTGTTTTTAATCACATGGACTCTTTTAAAAAATAGTTAAATTGTTAATTTTACCACTTATTATGCGATTCTCCTGGGAAATACAAATGCTGTGACAAAAGCAAAACTGGATTCAGGGCCAATAACCACTAATGCCTCCCAGGGACAAGCCTGTAAGCTATGATAACAAATGGAGGGCACTACATCCTGCAGCCACGACCACGGTATCTGATTGGCTCATTTCAGAGGTAACCTGGCTTCTTTCTTTTTCTCTGACCACAGACGTATTCACCAAACACCAGTGATGGGATTGGAGCTGCTAGTCGTCTTAAAGATCAGCAACAATAAAGCTAATCATGTTTGTTTTTTTATTTTTTGGCCTGTTTGTTGTGATGTTGGTTAATAAGCCTCTGTGTTACATGGCGTGGATGTTAACATCTCTAGAGGAGGAAACGTGATTCCATTAGCATTTCAGTTTTTAGAAAGTAATGTGCATCCAATTACTGTTGATAAACTCTAATCTTTGCAATCTTCCTAAAATGCTGTTAAGGATTGTCACTTCTATCCTTCCTCATTTTGTAAAGCATGAGGAGTTTTTTGTAAAGCCTTGACTGATTTTTATTTTTTCTTAAGAACTGTGCTATTAAAAGATTTAGAGGGGGGATGTTCTGCAGAATTGACTTTCTTAAGCTCTATATCATTTTATAATGTGGTTCCCTGATCAAGCACATACCCAGATTATTTCTCTGATTTATTCATGCATGTTTGAGAAAACCTGGAATCTCCAGTGGCAGCCATTCGATGGTGCCTTAACACTTGCTCATACCATTTCCCTAAATCTCCTCACTGGAGTTTCAGTCCCCAACCCGACATCCATTTCACAGAGCCTCCCCCACTCCTCATTCTCACTGCTCCACCAGACTAGCAATTAACAAACACCTAGTGAACTTAGAAAGATTGTAAACAACCAATATCAAGGTATCAGATACGGGTTTAATGCAAAGTGTCATTTCTTTTAAGTTGTTTTTGGTAAATACATTTTCATAACTGGAGGTAACACATTCACTTAATGTGCCTGGAAATCACAATATATCTCACCATTAAAGCATGTTTTAAAGCCTAGAGAGATGGCTAAATGGAATAAAACAGCAACTTTGAAGGACTGTTCTGGTAGTTTAGTTTTTAGATGAATATTCTTATGTTTCTGCCTGTGTGCAGTAAATCTTTAGTGACTATGTTGCCTAATTTACCTTATTAATGTTAGGTTATTTCCTCTCATTCTTACCATCCAGAACCAGAGTAGATTATTACAGTAACTACAGCTAGTTTTTTATGTTGGACTGAATACTACTTCAATAATTTGGACCTGTTGAAAATTGCGCATTAATTGTTCCTAATTTTATTTTTTTTTTTACCCAGTGTTTGTTATAGCATTGGAAGCGTTTTTATGGCCAGAACACATGAAAAACAATCAATGCACTCCATAATTTATGACTATAGATTTTGGAATCTCATGTCCTCTTTTTGCTGAATTTGGTCACTCGGATGAAAAGCAAGTTCATTTCTGGCTTTTATTCATTTTTAGCCTTATATTGAATCTAACAAGGCAGTTTTGTTTTAGGAAAATGTCAGATTGAAGTATTTAGTGGTAAGAGAAAAAGTACTTTCTACTAAAATTTGAGATTTAGATGTTTTGTTATGGGGTTTCTCTCCATTGTTCTTTTTGTTTTTCTAGACTGTCCTCACTTTGAGGTCAAAGAACAGACGTTTCTTTGTTAAACACAATATAAACCTGGATTGACACCAAAAACATTTTTTCCAGTCCCCTTCTGTTTCTCCCTACCCCCCTTTTTTATCTCCCTTGCAGTCTAGCCTCTTTGCTTTATTGTTCAGCGTGAAGGTGCTACAATCTGAAATGTCTCTTTGTTGTGTTTGAACCCCATTGTAAACGATCACCTGCCTCATCACAATCTATCAGCAGGGCAGCCCGATCAGCCGGCTGCGTGGCTCACCGCTGCCCATTCATTGTGTGGGTTAACCTTGGGGTGCGTTTGGACACAATAACCTGTGCATCCCTGGTGGGCGGGCGGTGAGGAGGAGGAAGCGGAGAAAATAATGTTATTCCAGTGCAGGAAGATTAGCCGCGTCGCTTTGAAAGCCTCCAAACTGCCGCATGTCATCAGCTATTATGTTCTCTGCGCAAATCTGTGCCGCGGGACTCGCCTTTTGTTCTAATCCTGTGTTTGTGTGTGTGTCTGTGTGTGTGTCTGTGTGTGTTTTGATGTAGCAGAGGCTGACTACAGGATACATAATCAGGCACAAATAATAACCTATTGTCAAGGGTGCATCTCTTTCCGAATGTTAATTTCCTTGGCTTTTATCGCCTCCGATGAAGAAACTTTGACACATGAGTAAAAGAATCAGAGTTGATCTGGGGTTCATCCATTATCTATCATGCATGCTTTAGATTTTGTTTTGAATTCATTCTAATGTTGGCTTAGGTTGTGCACAATTAAAACAAGGATAAAGAAGGTTGTCATCCTAAGAAATGATTTAAAATGACTGTAGTAGCTGCTGCAACGTGTTGCATTATTTAAAGATTAACATTACTGTTCTCTTTAATGTTGCAGGTTTTTATAGGGTTTTGACAGAGAGTGTCTTTGATTATTTTTGTTTGTTTACTGCTGTGAGTTGTCTTAAAGGCAAATGAAACGTTTGCCATTAGCAATAGTTTGATTTTGAACTTTTACAAATGTTTTTATTCAAAAACTCAGTGTAGAAACTCTGTATGTGGTCAATTGGATGGGCTGTTAATGTCCATCCAAGAAAAATGTTTGGAAAGAAATTGCATTAAATGTAATCAATAATGTTATTGCAATTTTCAGCACCCATATTGGCGTGTTTTCTTCATGTGCAACCTTAGACAACAGTACAATAGGCAGCTGTGACAATTCAAGGTTGCTTAAAGACTTTGTTCCGGGTTAAATTCTGCTGGAAGGGAAAATGCCAACTGCCTGCCAAAGCCGGAGGATTGTAGAAAGCTCTGTAAGGAACATCCTGTTTTATTTTCTTGCACAGATGCATCAATCTAATTTTCCTCCTTCTCCTTTATCTTCATAAACGAGCTTTCATGTACCAAGAGTTTATCACTGTCAACAGATTGCTTCTGACAACATTTAGCTGTGCCATGAAAATGAATGCTTGAGTTGTGTAAAACAGAGTCCGAATGTACTTTAAATATGTCAACTCATTTATTAAATGTCATTAGTTCTTGTCAGAAGTAGATAAATTGCACAGATGGATTTAAATCTAATCAGAAATGTTCTTCGATCTAAAGGCTCTGTTTGGTTTTGCTTTAAGGACAATGTTGAGAAAATAACATTCAAAAGTGATTCAGCTTTAAAAAGATTACAATTTGTTTTATTTTCCCCATATCACCCATCTAGCCAGACGAGTTCCAGATATTTGCTCATTTTGTAATTTTCTTCAGTTGTTTATCAGAAGCTGCTTTCAAAAGAGGGAAAAGTGTAAAATTATCATTAGTAGCCTTCATTGGCATAATGTGCCGTCATGATGGCAGCGAGGTTTGAAGTGTTGCACTTGACTGTGTCGTCAAAGCCAAGACTGCTGAAGAGGCACCAGCCTCAAAAGCTAAGCACTAGGTTATGTACTAAGCCTTAACTGAATGTGTCTACTTTCTTTGGAAAGTGCAGCTGCAAAAGATGTGCCTTGTACCAACCAGGCTGAAACAGTCGACCAGTGTGCTAGAAATCTGTTTTAGAAATGACTTGAATGCGATTTTTCCACAGAGTAGGAATCAGAGTTTTTGAATCTATAATTTGGAAGCTCAGAACTGAATCTTGAGACTATTATTATCTTGATTACATTTATTTGTTAAATAGAAATGTAAAAGGTTTGATTAATATCTGCAGACAGATTTTAAACCGTCGTGTTTGTAGTTTTACACCTTTTGCCAAGATAACAACAAGGTGTCAGTCTGACTGCAGGACACTGGGCCTGAATGTGTCACATTCTGTGGATTGCTCCATAACACTGCCCACCTCGTCTGGTGAGCAGATCCGGATGAGTAACAGGTGCATTAAAGACGGCCTCAAAGGTGGATTGTTGATCCATAAAGCCGCAGGAGGCAGACAGGCATCGTGGCCTCGGATGGTTCAGAGAATGAGGCGTGAAGGCCAAATCGCTGCTGTAATCGGCCTGAAAATACGACTCCAGTCCCGAGGCCCGGGCTTTACTGTCAGGCCTCTTCACCGTAATATAGGATTGTAATCGCATGTGATGCCGCCGCTGACGGATAAAGTGCTCCCATTACAAAGGCCCCTGGTGCTGCTGTCTTTGTCTTTTAGATGGTAAACTGCTTTGGTCGCTCTGAATTTGTATTTGGATATTGTTCCCTGGGAGGAAAAGAAACTACAAACTTTTTGTGCATCTAAAACTGCACTGGACGGGTAGCAAAGACAGAAGAAAGGAGTTAAGTTCTCTGACTTTCTGTGTATATAGAACAAGAGTTAAACCATTGTATAAAAAGATAACCGTTTTCTCCCTCCTGATACAGTTTAAAAAATTTGATGACATGTGAATCTCTATCAAAGACAAAAAAAAGATCTTTATTCTGATCAGCAGAAATGATTTTGGTCATCTTAACTGTCATTAAATTGGACTTAACGTTTTATGCTTTAGACCGAACAAAAAAAGGTTCCACATATCTGGTTTTTTATACATTACATGCTGTAATCTTTCCAACCCTTTCCATTAACTTTATAAACCAGGCTTTTTAAAAATAACAATTGTGTACTTTACTGAGTGGTATCAACAAACTGTTTAAAGTCTTTTCAGAGATTTGTGCAGCCTAAATGGTTTGCCAGGTTTCTCTTTAATAGCTGTGTTTCTACATGGAGATTACAGATAAAGTAGTGAATCAATGTGATTTTCCTTTTAAACAATTTAGATTTCTTTGTAAAATAATTGCCATGTCACCCTTGGGTGTTACCTGGAACAAATGTTGCTGTTATCTAAATAAGATTTAATATGTTCATCAATTGTTGCTCATCATAAGCAGCTAGTGTATTTCCAAAATTGGGAGAAAATGTGTGAAATTACCAAGAAAGGAACAAATCCCTTCATATTAGAATCTTTCAGTGGCTTTGTGAACCATCACTGTTTCTGTAAGGTTGGGAGCTGTTGTTCCATCCTGGTCAGTTTAAGGCAGTGTTCAAGTGAAACGAATTTTTGTTTTGGGCCAAATCAAGATCATGAAGGCTCTTAAAGGGCCGGTTGTGCCGAATGTATTGATAAAATCTGTTCACAAACTGGTAAAGCATCAATGAATTCTTAACATTAAATATTACTGAACATCTTTTCAGTCCCTCTATTTCGTGATACTGTTAGATTTTTATTTATTTATTTTTTTAAAAATTTGCAATAAAAATTAGTGGTTGTGGTACTTATTACTGTAAATGCGAGTTTTTATTACTCGATGTACAGATCATTGACTATAACCTGACATCAATTAAGGCTGAGGCAGCTGTTTAGTACAGGTAAGAGTTTTTGACAATTTTTGAAAAGAATCTGCAGTAAACTCCCAATTAATGCATTAGTGCAAAAAATGTGGGGATTTGCTTCTTGCATGAATTTCAACAATAATTCTGAAGAAACTGGAGGGACTGATATAATTTGACAGTAAAGAGATAAAAACTCCATTAATTTGATAGAAAAATATTTAAGCACACTTAGTGTTTAGTCTAGACTCTAGAGGGCCATAAAAAGCTACGGCAGGCTGGATTTGGCCCACGGACCTTGAGTTTAACCTGAATCTTGGAATCCAATGCATCTCCTGCATGCATTAAATTAATTGTCCTTGCAATGAACTTTTAATTAGCACTTCTTACCATTTAAGATTCAATATGTTAATTGCATGCAGAATACATTACAACCTCTGCTTGTGAATTCTGCAGTGATTAAATATATAAAATACATTTGCAGCTTCTAATTGTAGACGGTCTGTATGAGACCTGGAATACAGGCGAGCTGAACGTAACAACGTTCCCGTTTTCCAGGTTGATGGCACAGTTTTGGGAAAAGGACCCTGATAAGCCGCTGATCCAGCAGCACTCTGACCAAATGCATCCCAGATTTCAGAAACATTCAAGTGCTTCCTGGAATGGTTAAGTTAGTGAGGTGGGATTTGTGAACATAAAGCCTGCCTCAGAGGCTGTGTTAAACCACACAGAGTGAATTATGGATTGCTTTGCCTAGATTGAAGACTGCTCAATTTTGAAGAGTATTGAAGAGGTTTTGAAGCCTCATCAATGATCTACAGGTGTCGATCCAAACGTTTTCTCATTACAGGGCTCATTGATGATGCTCAAAAGAAATTACTTCTATTGTTTGGGTCCCAAAACACCTTAACCTAGAAAAATGGAAAGACCATTTTAAACTTCTTTGTCTGATTCATCTAATTTTATGAATTTATTGTCTTTGGAGTAGTGTGATGACTGTGAAAATGGCAGTGCATTTTTTGCTCTGATTAAATGGAAACTGGTTTGTATAGTCTTTTTTATTTTTATTTTTTTTTTGAAAACGCTGAATATATACAGTACATCAGGTCTGTAAGTGAAGCCTTTCAGTGAAGCGTTAGGTCTTGAGGGTCTAATCGAGGAAGAGTAGCAGATGGAAGATATGGTAGGCTGTAACTGTATGTTACATAACTCTTTTGTTAATTAGCAGTTTCTTCATTTGCTCTTTTAAATATGTTAATGTTTAGAAAGGCTTTGCTCTGCTCTATGACTTGTTTAGCCTCAAATGAATAGTTATTCTATACGTTTAAACCTGGAATAATATGGAAGCAGAAATTCCAGTTCTGAGGTTTGTGGATTTCTGTTGGTTTCAGAAACTTGGTTTTATTTTCGTTTTAGTGACTTTAGGACCTCCTCAGTCCTCATGTGACTCTGTCTCTCCTTCACACAGTTTGTTAATCAGCTAACAGCTCATTAGTGTGATTTGAGACTCTGGGGACTTGTGACCTTCTCTCCAATTAAAGTTTCCAAGTTAATCTTACCATGTCTCTTTCTTTGTTTCCAATCCCATCCTCTTTTTGTGTCCTCCTTAGTTGTTTATCTCTAAATTGATTTCTTGCAGTCTAAAAGTATGTGGGCTTTAGTCACTTCTTTCTGCTTTCTCTTTGCAGGAAAACCTTAGGTGTCTTGAGATTTGACCCTTTTTCTGAGCCTTGCTCCTCTGTAATCAGACTCATTGCTGCCAGAGCAGTTATTTGGTTTACTCTTAGTCAGTCGGATGTGTTTCTTCCTTTGGCAATAGCTTACTTAAAAAAATAAATAAATAAAATCATGGTTGACAGTCCTCTGTTTCTTCAAATACCAAGATTCCAGTGTGAGCATGCTCATGATTTTTTTTTATTTAGTACTTTGCCCACAGAAAGTTGGCAGCTGAGGGTATTAATTTTTTTTAGTAGGGCTGGAAAATGAATCAATAACGATAGATATGTGATCAATATAAAATGATAATGCATCTGATACAATATTCAATAATTTCTCTGAGCTCTGATCCAGAACCGCACAGCATTCTGGGGGATGTAGGCAGAGGCTCTCAACCTCTCACGACCAGCTAAGCTAGGTTGGTGGCATCAACTCACTCGGTCTTTTGTTACCTAGTAACTCACTGCTTTTTGGTTGCCTAGCAACAACGTTGTGCAACAGAAGTTTAAGGTTTTGCCACCGTGTGTCAACTGCTTAAAAAGAACAAAACCAACGGCGCAGAGTGAAAACTTCGGATAAAACAGGAAAGGTTGCATCACTAGTTTGGCTGTATTTCAGAAGCAACAAAAGTGAATCAATAATTGCTAACATTGATCGATATGGAACACCTATGTTGTGATATGTTATCCAGCCATAGTTTCAGTAATGTGTGTGGACTAGAGTAGTGTTGGTCAGTCATGGTCATCGGTGCCAAGCATTCTGCATTTTTCAGATGTCTCCCTGCTTTTGCACACCTGAGTTGTGTGGTTTCATTCTGGGTGTGACAAAGCCATAGCAAATGTTAATGATGATTTCATTTAAATCAGTTGGACAACGTCAAGGAAACATGTAAATAAGGCAGGCCAGTGGAAACTGAGCATCAGGGTTGAGGATGACTGGACTAGATTTTTCTCTTCCTCTAATTTAGAATGGTATGCATTCAAGGAATTGTCCAATCTGAATTGATTTTTTTTTTCCTTTTAAGTTATACCCAGTTCATCCCATTCTGAGTAGCAGAGAGCTGGTTCTTATCTCCACTGATGCATGAAAGGAGGGCCACTGGGGAACATGAGACCATCAGTCTTGCACACACTCCCTCCTCTGGAATATTTAGATTATCCAGTTGAAGTAACATACAGGTTTTTGGATTTTGGCCTGAAAGAATCCTGCAAAAAACCCCACACAAATACTCGGGAGAGGGGCATGCTGCGGTGGCGCAGGGGGTTAGCACGCCCCGCGTTTGGAGGCCTTAGTCTGTCGAGGACTAACGTCTTGACTCCCGGTCCAGCGACCTTTGCCGCATGTCTCCCCCCCTCTCCTCACCCTCTTTCCTGTCAGCCTACTGTTGCAAAAAATACGAGCCACTAGCACCGCAAAAAATGGAAAAACCCCCCAAAAAACCCAAATACTCGGGAGGATCATGCCATCTCCACAAACAAAGACCATAATTTGAACATGGAAACTTCTTGCTCTTAGGCAACAGTGGTAACAACCAAATCACAGTAAAGCTCTGGTAGAGTTGAGATGGTGGCTTTAGTAGACAAAAATGCAGCAAGGTTTTGGGCTTTAAAAATGTCCAATTATTTTAAGTGAAGTCATTATTTGTAAGTTTACTGTTTAAAATATTTAACTCTTTTTGGAGAACATAGTGGGTTTAAAGGACTCTCTTTTTTTACATTCATTCCTACTTTTAACTCTGATTAAAAGTAGAGATGCACAAAAGCTGGTGTTTGAATTTCCCCTTGTTACGGCCCCTGGTCTCTTGAGGCTGTGCAGGCTTTTTTTTGTTATGCAACTTCAGCTGTGAGGTCACACCTTCCTGAATGGTTGCCTGGAGGCTGCAGGAGAGCAGCCACCCCATTGGACCAGCAGAGAATTACAAACCAATCAGACGTTGATGAGCCTCACCTGCTCCCTATAAAAGGCTCCTGAAATCATTCCTCCAGTGGGGCAGCTTGTAGGAAGAGGTTTTGTTCAGCTGTCTCCCACATTTGGTGCTTGTAACTAGTGATGGGCAAATGAAGCCTCATGAAGCAATGAAGCTTCCCGGCCCATTGCTTTGCCCAAAGGTACACACCTCGG
>CAEFZX010017130.1:0-45542 GCA_903066825.1 Alfaro cultratus
TGTGTGTGTGTGTGTGTGTGTGTGTGTGTGTGCGTGTGTGTGTGTGTGTGTGTGTGTGTGTGTGTGTGTGTGTGTGTGTGTGTGTGTGTGTGTGTGTGTGTGGAGGATATGTATCTTTTTTTCACAAAGACAAAATGCTAAATGTTTGGTTGAGCTCAAGAGATAAAAGAGAGTCAATCAGGGTGAGTCCAGGAGGAAAATGTGCAATATGCATATTAAGAGGACAACTGATTAAGTGGTAATAAACATTCTGCTCTTTTAGAGGCGACGACTCGCTCCGAGGCATAAAAACACCGGTGTTTCAAATCGTTACTATAAGAAGAGTCTCCTCCATGGGAGCTCTCAGTTTAGAGAGCCAAACAAAAAACCCTGATGTAAAGACTCTCTGCAGCGAAGAAGCTCCTCTTCTCTTTTCTTCTTTTCTCCTCTCTTTTCTCCTAATGATTAGCATTTCAAACAGTTCTTGTTTTAGGACTTCATGCTTGTGCACATGCCATCACAGCCTTGCAGGTGGTGGCCTGTGACCAGTGGGGGAAAAAAGAAAAAAGAAAAAGCTGCCTTTGTATGCGTGTGCATTTGTGTGTGTATGTGTAGGGAGTGAGTGCTTCTTTACGGTAGTCTTAAGGGACCTGACCTCGTTAGGAAGCTAAGAGTAAGGGACAGCGCCAACTACAATTGCTACACAGTGTAATCATAAATTTCTCAGTGTTTGTGGTCTGTTGCTTTAAGCGGCAGCGAGTCACGAGCCACAGACTGGGTTCACTTTCTGCCACCTGAAAAAAATCCACAAAATCTCTTTTTAAGGGTCTGCCAGCAGCTCGGGCCAAACCTTGATTGAGCGCATCACAATGTGCCCGGCATTTCAAGCACGAAAACAAAGACTTTAGCTGAAGCTCTTGGTTTGGATTGGAAAAACTATATCACTTAATCTCTTGTCAAATTTAATGGATTGTTCTCTCTAGAGGATTAACACAAAACAAAACTATTCAAAGAAAAATGAAAATTAAATAATGAGTTTCTGCAGTTTTGAGCTCAGCCAGGAGATGTCTAATTAAATATCTGTTTTTCTCTGCATTGTCTGTCCAATGTTGCAAAAGTTGACAGCAGCAGGTCAGGTGAGGTTTGAACTCCAGCAGAAGCTTCTGTCTTGCTACCGTGCCACCTAAAAACAGATACAGAAGAAAAAGAGTGAGTGGTTCTTTCTTTTTGAAAGGGAAAATTGATGTTGATACTTTTGGACACAAAGTAAATCTTAGTGTGTTGGAAATTCTGACTTTTGCTTGTTTTTTTTGCCAGACATTCACAGATTTCCACCTCCAGCTCTAAAGCATAGCTTGACATCTAAACTACAGTATGCAAACTGAAATCTGTCAAGAGATAAGCTAGTACATCTGATAAACTTACCCAAAGGCTGGTAAAGCTTGTGTCTCGGATAAGACGGATACTCTAGCGAAAAGTGAGAAAAGCTCTCGATATTGAAGCAAAACCAAAATCCTGAACAATGGTGTTTCCTGCAAAATGCTGCACTTGTAAAGTTTCATACAGATTTCGACAAAACCTTCCACAGTGAGTTTACTCACATTTTATGCCATTTTTTTAATTGCTTTGGTGAAGCATCTTCATAGATCTCATCCATAACTGGAGATTTATTACACTTTAATCAGGACTATAACTTACAAAACTCCTAAAGAATATCTGCTATGGTAAAACAGATCAAATAAAAGTTTACACTTTTCAGATTTCTCTGTCTAAGCAGTTCCAGGTCAGGAAGGGTTTTTATTCTAGCAAAATCAATCCTGTGCCAATCTCCTACATCAAATAAATTTTCATTTCAGGGCACATAAACTTAACTAATATCAACTTTTTGCCAGTTGTGGCAGAATGTATTAATAAAACTACCTATTAAATTTTTTAAAAATGTTATATCTTTCTTTGCATTTGATGAATACTTCTTATAATTGAACAATATGAAACATCTTTTCATGTTGATGTACTTTTGCACATACAGAAAAGTTTATTTGATTTGACTGATTAAAATATTTAAACACACAAATGTTATCTTGAAGGTTCACTTTATCTGCTCCTCCAAAATCGAGATTCTGCCACTATTTCATGGTCGATGACTCAACCCCTATTTATCTGCTGTTTAGGGCCACATAAATAGCATTGCTGCTGTTTATGTGGCCCTAAATAGCAATAGTGGACTGAATTTGGCCCGCAGGCCTCGAGTTTGATACGTGTTCTACATAAAAGAGTTTCTATCTTGGTCCCAACTCTGTCTTTGTCCAGAGAAAAGGGCAAGTTTAAAAGCTAAGGGCTGGTTTGGGAAGCCAAACTACCAATAACCAAGTTGTTTCTTTTTTCATATGCAGGACAATACGTTCTACATTGCTGCTTTCACCGTCACTGTTCTCAACCGAATCTACAAATGACTATGAATGAACTTGGAAAGAATTCACAACACTTTACTTTTTTCATATTTGTTAATATGAATGGAGCCAGTGCTTTAAACTGGTGCTATGAAAGCACTGCGGATCAAACCAGTGCTGGTTTGGGTTTGCTGTGAAACAATAAAGCACTCTAAAGCATCAAATGCAGTTTCACAAGAAAATTTGAAGCCTCCTGGTGGCCAGTAGAAAGAATCCATGTTTAGGTTGCTCCCCTTTTACCTTTATTTTTCAAAACAATTCTGTGGCTGCGTACATAGTATATTTACAAGCTTTGATAAAATCTCAATTTACTGCACTGTGTTGATTAAAGTATAAAGTATCCATTACAAAGAGAGCGGGGACATTCTGAAAAAGAGAATTAATTCTGCAACAGTCATGTCACCTCAGTATTATCGTCGACTTACAGCTACGGCTTATAAAAATCTATTTTGTGGCCAATGAATCAACCCCTGTGAACTAAAGACAAGACATTTGCCTGGCCTGTTATCAGCCTATTAAATGGCCTTTACAGAGTGTTATCACTCTCATAGATATGAGCAATTGGTGCCTTCCTCCATGTCATCCCACTGTGGGGTTGGCAGCCCCAGTTTTCATTCTTTGTGATCAGTGATAAACCCGTGATAAACACAAAATGAGCCAGATTACACAGGCAAGCTCCCGCAGAAGCATAAAAAACTGGACTAAAGGTCACTGCTGGTGTTGTTGTCTAAAGATGACTAAAGAAGCAACCCTTTCACACAATACTTAAATATGACTATCAAAACTTACAGCTAACCTAAGTCCTTCTCCTTGAATTGCAACTTGTTTTACTGCCTATCTAGCAAAATTGCTTCAACTTTGTGTTGGTTTATTTAGTATTGTGTTGGTTTATTTAGTATTGCACCAGAGGTCATCCCAGACTACGAACTTTAAGCAAAACTAAATGCTTTATTTTTGAATTAGTGTTTGACATGGACAGCCTGTGGCATTATCAGCCTTAACTCTGCTGTGGTCTTTCTAATTTCTGCTCAGTCAAAACCTTTCTCCCAACCTTTCACTTGTTGTCTCATTTTGGGCATTCAAACTGGATCTCTGTAAGCTTGGCATTGGTTAAATTTCCCAAATGCTTCCCTCTGTGTGGGCTGTGAAACCAGTGAACGGATACACTGGTCTTGAACAAATGCAACTCCTGGCCAAATGTCTTGGACTAATAATTGGAGGTAATGGTTACTTAATGGGCTTGTAATATTTGAATCAGATATGCAAGAAGATTCAGAATAAGAACATGCAGATGTGAAACATTTCAACCCCTTTATTACATTGCCACTTGCAGAGAGACCAGTACTTGAAGGAGTAATTATTATTTGAAAGTTGAGGTAGTATTTAATGTTGCTGAATTGGTAATGCAACTCTCAACAACATAGCTGATAAAAACATTGAAACCTTATCACTAAAGAGTGTTATCACACAGCTCTCCCTCAACATGAACTACGTTTGACCTGATTTAAACTCGCAGTGAACTGGTGGGCCTGATGTGAAAGTAAAAGTATGATTGCAACAAGGCACTTTGAGGGCACATGTTGGGAAAGTCATTGCTTGGCCCGCCTCTGCATGAGCTTAACAGTGATGTTACTCGTTCACTAATCCAAGAAATCTATAAAATATAAGATAAATAGTGTTTACCAAACATCTGAAGATTTGTTGCAAATGAAATATGTCCTTAATTATTTAAAAATTTGGTTTCCCTTTCATGTCATCCAGGTTTGGTTGATAAAAAAAACAATTTTTGCATCAAATTGTTCTCATCTATTAGTTTCTTTCATCATGTTGTAGAATGTGAGTTTGTTTCAGATTTTTATTCTTTGACTTATGAGTTCAGTTTTTCTTTTCTTGAAGAGTTATTTTTTTAAACTAAAGATCGCCTTTCATTCTCCCACAAAGAAGTCATCCCACTTCCTACAGCAAAAAATGTAACAGAATCCTATTCTGTTTTATCCTTGATTAAAGATTACCGTGTTGTGGCTGCAGTGAAGCCATTGATCCTTTTCGGCATGCTCCCATTGCTTACCTGCCCCACTTTCACTGTAAAATATTTTCCCCTCGCTATGAATTATGCATAAAAAGCAGTTCAACAAAAAGGCAACTTCAGAGACAGCTCGTTTCTAAAAGCGGTGGGGTTTTCCTTTGGCCGTCAGATTTAATTACATGGGTTTTAGTGTGCAGAATTAGTTCACAGCTTATTTCCTGTTTGTCCTCTTGGCCCCATCATTCACCAGATTATAGAATTAGGTTTTCTGAGCGCGCTGAGGATGGCGAGAGCAAGAGGTTTGATACAGCCAATGGGAGCAGTTATTACACTTGATTGCGGAATCTGTCAGAATCAAAGGAGAGCAGTGGCGAATAAAGTTTTAGGATGTATACAAGTCAACCAGGAAGTCCCAAAAAAGATTAGACTCGCCACACAACCAGATCTATATGCAGTGCTTTACTGTGAAGTTATTTTGTATTGTGTAAGGCTGAGAGTTTTTCCATTTCTTTCAGTTCTGTTAATGAGATCTGTTATATAGTGTGCCCACATACAGACCCCTAATGTAAATGACTGTCATCACTGACACAGTTATGTGCCTCATTGCTCTGTTTATCCTTCCAACAGTAACCTCATAAGCACACTGTATGCCCACTCAGCTGTTCTATAATTAATACTCCGAATGCCGGCTCTCCCCGTTTTATCCATTTTCATTCTTGTAAATTCAATGCACCATCTGAATGCATCATGTGTACATGCAATAGTTAGGCTAACTTCAATGTGACATTTGTATGAATAAATTGGTTTGCCTTTTGAATTTCTCTCTCTCTCTCTCTCTCCGTGCTATCTTCTTCTGTCCCTTTTCTTCTCTTTTTCTTGAATATCTGGCTTTCTTTATGGATCCCGTTCCTCCATCTCCTAGACCCATCTGTAAAAGCTTGGCAGCATTCAAGGTTTCCTCCTGTTAAATAGCAAGAGGGTTTTTTTGGGGGGTTTTTTTTTCCTTGCTTTTGCTTTAGTGTTCGCTCCAGGGAGCTTAGGCACAGACATCTGTGTAGCGTCTTCAGACAATTTTGATTGCTATCGCTGCTATAAAAAAGAAACTTGAATAGAATGACTGTGTTGGATTGGCAACCTATTCAAGGTGTGCCTCACTTCTTGCCCACGGTCAGCTGGGATATGCTTCAGCACCCCTCCTGCAACCTTCTGAGGAATCAAGCAGGTAATGCTAACAGCTGGATGGATGGACAAATCGAACTGTGACTCAGACTAATGCCGGGCCCCTCCTCACCTTTGTGGTCTTCACTTTGTTCCCAGAGATGCATGACCAACCAGTGAGGTCAGGGAGAACTCGACATTCCTCCCCCTGCAGACACGGCTCCATTTTACACCACCATTTCTGAAGCACAATGGAGGCTGAGGGGTTGGGGGAGGAGAGTGGCAAAGGGTCACTTTTTCGATTGAAGAGCTTCCAAAAAAAAAATAAAAAAGACGAGTTGTTTGGGAAAAAACATCCCAATCAGATGTCATGCTCCTTTGGACTTTAAAAGCCTCGACATCAGCGGTTTCTGGTGAATGTGACTCGACTTTGACACGCAACACTTTCCGGTCATAGCAAAATATTTATTTTTTTTAGAGAGTTGCAAGAGGTTTTCTGTATTATTACCTTCAACACAAGAGGGCAGTGCCCTTGTTGTCCCAGCTACCTGTCCGGGGAAGCAAGAACACTTGACTGTTTGAGAGCGCTCTTCAATCTTATTCTTATTGCAGCAGCGATGAGCCGCAACCACTTCACATGTCCCCGTCCTCTCCTGTGATGACCCTGACCAAGAAATGCAGTAAGGAAAAAAATAATAATTTATTTGAATCAAGAAGGAGCACAAGACCACTGCACTCACTTTCTCAACAGTGGTGCCAGTAAAGGTAGCCAGCAATTCTAACCTGGATGTTTTACAATTGTTTTATTAATAGGAATTAAAGAAAGTGGAAAACAAGCTGGAGAAAAATGCTAAGCTTTATTTATGAACTTTTTGTCCTGGTCTGTGTGTGATGAATGTGTAAATATAATTTCTATTATAATTATTTAAAGCTGTTGGTTTTGGTGAGCCACTCAAACATTCATCAGAGACCCCAATTAAGTGTGACGCTTTAAAACTGCCTATATCCATGTCTCCACGGATATAGGCAGTGTCCTAGTGTTAGTCAATGTTAAATTCTGAAAAAATACATTACTTTTTATCTAATTTTAATTACCCAATAAGAAGGCAGCTTAACCATTAGTTATACCGCTTGCTATTATTGTTTTTAGAGCAACAGCACCACCTAGTGTAATGAGAAGTATCACCAATCCAAATCATGACCTGATAAGTGTCTGATCACCAGAAATCAGAGGTAAAGTAACAGTATTGTTGTGTATCTTCACTCAAGTATCTTATGTTATTCCATAAATTACCCAAACAAGCATATAAAAGTATTTGAAACTATACATCAAGTACTAACTGTTTGATCAAAATAATGTAGTCAAACTTGCAAAAATGTTATGTACAAATTCTGTTTTTTAGATAATAAATGACACTTTTTTGAATATATGAGTTACACATAATAGCAAATTCAAGAAAAAGAAACATTTCCAAGTATTTTCTTTTTTACAGCATCAACCTTATTTATACAGTCAAATTCAAAAACTCAGAATATGCCAAATGTATTGCGCACTAGATATAACCAAAATGTTTAGAAACTCAGACACAACGAAGGATGGAACATTTATTTTGTCTACTTCACTATTCTAGTTCATTACTATCACATATTTCAAAAGTACTTTGCTTGAACATTAATATTTTATGCTGTTTCATGATGGTACTTCCTGATCTTTCTGTCACAAGCGATGCACTCTTTACTCCACTACATTATCTGACAGTTTAAGTCTCTAGATGCTTCTCAGAACATGTTATATGCAAATGCAGAGTTACGTAAACCATTCCTTGATTTCTTTAAGTAATGCCTGGAAACCTTTTTTCCCCATGACACAAAATCCTGTCTCTTCATTTAAATTTGTAAACCATTATATTATTATCTTCAGGGAATTGAAGAATTTTTCCAAAAGCTCCTGGGGGACTGAACATCTAGAGCAGAAGCCACTGATTTTATAGCAACAAATTCATATATAGATATCTATAAAACAAAAACCCTGAAAATCTACTTAGAGCTTTTAATTTTAAAAAAATTCCCTTAATACAATGCATATGCAGTTCAGTAAATAGGAATGTGTTTGAAAAGCTAATCTACATAAACAATTAAATTCTAAAAGCACATTGCTACGGTCTGTACAATCATGGCAAAAACTGCAGGCATCTCCACCACTCATTCACAGCTTTCAAGAAGAGGGTAACCACAAAGGGTTAACTGCAAAAGAAGCGTCCTATTAACGGAGTGGTGCATAGCCTACTAATGGAAAGTTGACTGGAAGGTAAAAGTGCATTCGCTCCCATGAACTAGCCATTACATTACATACATTTCTTTATTTTTAATTTCATATATTACATATTACATGTCAAGTCATTTTCAAATTGTCAGATAACCTTTTTTTTTATTTTTCATAAGATGTGTACTGTAATTATAAAAAATAACTGAAACAAATGGTTGAATTTTACTGTATTTCATTCTGCTTAAAGGGAAATATATATGTGTTTCAGTTTGGAATCAAATTACTGCAATTACTTAACTTTTCAGTGATATTTTTAGAAACTGAGATGCATCTGCAAGAATTGATAAGGACCAATAATATCATACTTTGTAAAACAACAACAACAACAACAACTCCGCTGTGACTTAAAGCATCATAAAAATGTATGGTGGATTTAAAGATGTTTGTGCTTTAATTGAGCTCTTCTCCAAGCCAGCAGGCCTTTGACCAGGAGCCCTAATGAGCCCCGCTGGGTGTGTGTTGGTCTGACCGGGCTGATGCTTACCTCTCTGTCCTCGAGAGCTTTGGTTGCCACTGGACACTTGCTGGATGCTGAGGTTTACTGTGCAGAGCAAAATGAACCCCCAGAGTAATTGTTGTGTCAGTTTGATCATCTTCATCTTACCTACACAGGAAAATGGAGATTCATGCAAAATTTGTGAAACACGCTGTGATTTTTAAATTGTACAGGTGAGTCTAAGCGGTGCGCATAAAGCTGATTTGGCAGGATGTGAAAAATTTAATCTGAAAAAAAAGCCAAACGCCTGGGAGCAATATTTGGAGCAGACGAGACCCAGACCTAAAGTCATTTCTGAGTCATATTTTCCTTTCAGCTGTGTATATCTTTGTGAATAAAGTGGTAGTCCAGATGAGTCACACACACAAAAAAAACTGGGACGCAACTTTAATCCTAAATACCACAGAGCATCTGAACAATGATGACACAAAGTGAATACTCAATGAACAACTTATGTTTTGCAAAAACACGAAGATTTTTATAGTATATCTGTTTTCGTATTGGTAGACAGATACATTTGAGCCAAACTAATTAGATGCTATTACAGTGTCATTAAACCTACCTATATATTTAAAGACACTATGTACATTAGTATGTGGCATACCGAGCTTCTAATAGAACTGAGAATTAATGTTCTCCACTTACTTGCGCCTTGTGTCTTATTTATGTGCATGATAAGGCTTCAGAGGAGTCCCCATCAGTCTCTCTGCGTAAGAGCACGCATTAGGAGAAAAACAAGGTTGTATTAAATACTAATCTCCAGTTTTAAAGTATTATCCCTCGAAGTTGAAAAAAATGAACTAAAATCAAGTAAATAAATAATCACAGGAGTGCAGGCCTGCTGTAGAACAAAGAATCAAAAAGTCAGCTCCGGAAAAAAAAAAGAAGCACTCTCACAGATCCGCTCCTGTCCCAGGAGTCACACCGTAGTTACCCTTTAGACAGGAAGCAACGGGAGAGAGACGCTTGTTCGCGACAGAACCAGACAACCCTGTCAGTTCCATCCAAGAGGAAAATTAAAACTTAATCAAGACAGAAACCATCTGTCTTCCGGACAATAAGCGGCCACTTTCATTAGTGCCTTAAGAAGCTTAAGGGAAGTGTTGACATGCACACTCCATATGGAGAATGTTTTTTTTTTTTGCTTTCTCTTTAAAATATATCAATTTTAAATATATATATTTGTTTTTTAATAAGGTTAAATTTTAAAAAGAGTTATAATATTCAGTTAAACTATAACATAAACCTAAATTATTAAATCTAGGCAAGAAACAAAAGGATCAGGCTGATTCCTTGATGAAAAGCTCTAAAAATAAAGATCAACTGTTAGTGGGTGGAGAAGATTTAATCTGGAGAAAATTGTTTTTCTGCTAAATATTTCACTGATAATTATGTGCTACGTTAAAATACTACTAGATTTAAATTCAATGTGTAATCATCTCTGTGGACAGGTTGAGAAATTTTGAAAACATGAGCCTTAAAACAGGCATACTGCTGGCATTCAGATTAATTACAAAATAATGTGTTTGACATATTAAAAGTTTTGATTTGTTTTGTACGTCATAACAGGCTATGAAAAAAAATAAGCTAAGATTGGATCAGTAGCCGTTTAACTATTACACAGTAATGATTTAGAAGTTAGAATCAAAAATAAAACAAAAATTTAAATGAAGTCTTCTGACTACTCTGCTGTGTCAGAACTGTTATATTTTGCGACCACATGCTTGAGATGATGTTGAAGCAACGCCCAAGCAGGTGTTTGTTGGGTGGGAGGACATTAATTTCTGGAAATATGTCCTGTGGTCTACTGAAACTAAAGTGGGACTCTTTAGCTATAATGCCCATTCTTACATTTGGAGGACAAACAGGGAACAATTGCCTGAAGTAAACCCATTCTATCTGAAGTATATGGGTGGCAGGATCATGTTGTGGGGCAATTTTGCTGCAGGAGGAACTGGTGTACCTCATGAAATAGATGGCACCATGAGGAAAAAGAATTATGTTGAAATATTAAAGCAACATCTAGAGACAAATTGGTCTTTGAAATTTGCAATGATCCTAGAACCCAAGACAATTCAGAGAGTATGCTATGGATGGTGTCTGCTTGAGGTCCAATAATGAAAAAAAAAAAAAAAACACATTTCTAATGATAAACTTTATTAGGTTGGAGTTCACATACATAATTATTCTCAAATAATAAGAAACTGGATATAATTTGAATCTGCACTCGACAAGTAAAGAAGTGAACCATGTTACAAAAACAATATTATTTGATTCCATCTTCAGACAACACAATCAACATGATGTCTCACAAGTGAGACCTTCTGCGCCATATTTACATCCTGATGTCAAATGTGCAACTGCAACAGCAAAAGAAACGCAGTGATCCTACATCCAGTTTGCATTCAGATGCGTCAGTGCGGTTTAGTCTGTTAGTTTTTAATTCAAGCGGTAAAATTAATCTTGAATAGAACCGTCTGTGGAGTGGTGACATCGGCAACAGCTATTTCCTGTCCGTCTGACAACCCCAGCTCTGCATTGGAGGAAAATAAAACAAGATGAATTTACAGTTTTAAGGCCAAAAATAAATAAATAAATACATTTTAAAAAAGACATCTGTTGTGTACCTTTTAGAGTTTTGCAGAGGTTTGGCCTTGTGCGCTCTTCGATGGACTTAACAGACTGCAATAAGATTAGAAAATTTGTTTTAGCTCAAGGTAAACGGATTGTGCAACAGTTAAAATGTTAGATTTTGTATACCTGCAGATACAAAGTCTTGTTCTTTCCTTCCAGGGTTGTAGTGATGGCTGGTGATTTCATTTGTCTGGACAGAAAAATTACACCATCTTAAAGTGATCATAGATCAAATTTGTACATTTTTGATATTGTCATGTTTTGTTCCGAGAACTCACAAGGAGGCCGTCTCTGTCAGGTACTCTAAAACTTCTTGTAATTTGGCAGAAGGAGGGAATTGGAGATCTTGAGGTACCTGGCTGCATGCTGTGCAATTTTCCTGTCAAAGAAAGATGATTTGGAACACCAATCATTATTCTCTGTATGAAAACGGTGAGCGAAGTCTATGGCAAGTAAAAAAAAATGCAAACCTTTCTCTCAGCTTCAAAGGTGTAGGTGTATAGTCCATCCACGTCATTAAAAACCATGTAGTTATTCAAGGGAATGTATGAACTGAAAAGACAAATCTGACTGTAATTGATGCTCACATCAAGAAATAAAACCTTGAAGAAAATGTTTCTCTAACAAACCTTGTAGCAATTTTAAAGACCTCAGTTGCACAGGCAGCTGTGAAGAGAAGAAGTAAAATGTATAAAAATGTTAGTGATTTTCAGAATTTAATAGTTTTAATATTGCATTTTAACTACTTAAACCCTTAAAATCATTAGGTAAAACAAATTAGTTTAGTACAAACAGCATAAACAACTCAGACTAAAATATTTAAAGTGACTGTTTAAGAAAAAGTAAACCATAATTCATTGCTAAGGTTGTATATTAGGATATAAAGTCATATGCTCTATGAAACATCTAGATATGTTGCAAATACAACATCCTGTTTACATTTAACTCAGGTTTTCCCATAATTTTCTAAAGTGTGCTAGATTATGGAATGAAACTAGATGTGGTTCAGTTTCATCATTTAGATTTAAACAATAAAAGATACAGGAAACTTTGGGTTTGATGCTCCTTGAGTTAAATATCACTGAAAGGAGTCAAAATTCAGCTTATTTAGGGGAGTTTTGGTGCTTTGTAGTTTGTTATTATCGCCTAAAAAAGTTTGTGCTGCTGCATATAAAATTTGCATGAATTACCACACACTTTCACACAACATTCATTTTTATACATGCTGAGTTGTAAAATATTGCACATTTTTGGTGCATGTACAGCGTTTATACATGAGTCCCTTTGTAATTTAACAGCAGGACAAGACTGAGCTTTTAGATACGCAGGCCCCTGAAGACTGGAAAAGGGGTATTGTAACTAATAACACTCATTCAGGAAGAAAAAATGTTGGCAAAAAAAGAAAGACAGTTCCTCTGTTTCTATGCCAACAGAGGTGAGTTTGCAGAGAACTTCTACTGCATTTGAAACTTAAAACGCTATAATTAAAAACAAAAAAACAAATTGAGAAAAAAAAGAACAAGCTGTTATGTTGAAACTGTCTGCTTTAGAATAGTCAGCATGGTAATGTTTTTTTATAGAAGGCGAAGCAAATTCACCAATGATGCCTAAAGCACTGGTAAAGAAACATAACTGCTTTCAAATCCCAAGTTTCATACCAGCAATAACAGCATTAGTTGATGCCACAGCAGGAATAATCCTCTTCACAACTCCTGCAACACAAAAGCCGACTCTGAGGTTAATTCTATCAGTTCTGTCAAAAATAAGAAGTGATGTGACAAATTAGCGCTGCATGAATTAAAGTTTTGTAATTCACAGTCTCACCTTGCGTGAGTCTGTACGTCACTCCTGTGATGTTAAACTCTGCCGCTCTTTCTTGAGATTTCTCAAACACCCACTGGATGTGTTCTGGATTGTCACCGTCTAAACTTGTGTCTATTTGAGAAGAAGGCAGAGGTAATAAACGTTTATACAAACTCATAGCTTTTTTTTTCCATTATATACATTTAAATTAACGCAAACCTCCAAAAGGCCTTTCTTTGGGCCACTGTAAGATTCTGGCATATTCCACGCAGTGTTCTGGTAGCCGAGGCATGGTTGCGATGGTACACATGGGGAAATTTATCTGTGGATTGAAACAATTCAAAGATAAGAATTTTTCACGAGGACTGAGTCTCACATTTTGTTTTGTTTTCTAAAATAATTTCATGTTCCATATCGTTATTTATCTTACTTTTCTTCTTTTAATATTTTTAGCTCCTCTTTAGTTTCTATCTCAAAACCACTAAAGTTAAATTCTTTAAAACATTCTTTATTTTCACAAAGCTTGCTCTAGCAGACTGCTTTACATTTCGTTCAGGCTGAAGGTTATGCTAAATAAAAGCTGTCAGGAAAGGTGGAACAGGTGATGTTTCTGTACATAGATGATTCATAATTTATCCTGCTAGAAGTTAGACTTTTTTGGTCATATGCAGTAAAAATCTCACACAATTTTTTTTTAACTTGGATTGAAGCCCACACCAGGCTGAAAACTTCACAGATCAATAGACTTTCTAGGTTTAGAAAGTGAAACTAGAAAAAATGTGGGTGCTACCTGTGGTGGGTACAGCTCCAGCGTGCAATCAATACACGCAGACATGCCCGGCAGGATGACCCGAGCGTTTCCTTTAAAGCCCTCCGTCCCCCCATCGATGAGGGGGATGATGGAGCTGGGATCAAGCACTCCATCTTCATAGCTCAGGAGAGATATCTACAGAGATCAATCAATTAGGTTAGCTAAACCTCTCCACAAAAACAGCAGGTAATAATAGACAAGAGGAAACAATTGTTTGTTTTTCCCTTTCATTTAAATTGTACCAGCATTCCATTTATCCAGCGTCTAGCAATAATGGAGTCAAGTCCGCAGACAATGATGTGAAACTCTGCAACGATAAAGAGCTTGGAATGAGTTTAACCCCTCAGTCATTAAAATAACCGATTAACTGCTGAGGTTTAGAGACAGAAATGCACTTACGCCTATAGAAAGAATCCTCAAAGTCTTGAATCTTTTTAAAGTGACTGAATGCTATCACTCAGGAAAAAAGCCAGGGAACTATGCAGTCATATCACACAATGTTAGCTAAGCATGAATTGTTTAAGCAGGATCAAGACTGAAGGATACGGGACAACTTTACATCCTGAGATGCGACTGTTGATAAAATCAGCAGCCACATCTGCCTTTGGTCTTCCAACATCTTTGGGCCTACACAAAGAATTAATGTTATTTATGAAACATGTGGCAAGTTGTATATACCAGCTTTATGTGTAGGAGATGATGAAACATCGGGTCTGGGGATGGATGGAATAAATACTATTTTTAAATACTAATACATGAGAAATTTTGGAAATTTTCCCATAATATTAAGTAAATTTACTTTGCTTAAACCCTTCTCACAAACCATCGTGGCTCTTGTTAACAATGACTTTTTTAAATTACAGAGGTAAAACTAACCTGAAAAGAAACTGCCTGTTAAGATTTGACACATCAATGGTATCCATGTCAACCACATGAATAAGGCGAAACCCAGACAGGGCCTAAATAGAAAAAAAAAAAAATTTGATATAATATTGCATCTCAAATAGCCCAGACAGAATGGATTTGATATGCCATTATAAGAACGATTAAAGCCATTTCCTTACCAGGTTCTTAAGGAGTTCACACCCAAGTCCTCCTGCACCGATGACCAGAATCTTGCAGGTCTCCAATAAAAACTGCAGAGACTAATTCGACAAAAACAGCTGTATTTAAACCAAACTACATCTGAACAGTGATAGACATTGTTCACACTTTCATGGCGGTCACCTCTGTGCTTGGCTCAAAGTCAGGATGGGTGAAAGGACCCGGCCTTTCCAAAAACTTCTTCACATGATTCCAGCGACCATCCCAGTCGCAGCCGCTATCCATGTGTCCACTATCAACAGCCATTCTGGATGTGAAACACGCAAAAAACAAAAAAGAAACACTGAACATGTACTATAGTTCAAATTATTGCATTTTAAATTTTTTAAAAGAGATGCATGACACATCGGCATTAACATATGTATTGGCTGATGTTAGTTACGTTTTAATCATCAACCACCATCTAGTTTGTGTGCTTGAGGAGGGAGAGTGGGTTCGCCCCATGGTTTTTGTTTGGTCATGTGAAAGTGATGCAGCACAGAATTGTGGGTAGGGCTGGGCAATATGGCTTAAAACTAAAATCTCAGATTCTTTTCATACCAAATCCAATTATCAATTTTAATCAGTTGTTTTCGTTCTTCTTTTCCTTTCTTATAAAAAATTACAAATGAACAATATTTTTAAAAACTTAGTTTTATTTCAATCATGCCTTGTAGGAGGTGACCTGAATTCTAAATACAACAATTAGACCTCCAGATCTTACTGTTACAAAGTGATAGTGCAATCAACTGTGCAGTCCTTCTTTAACACCCTTTTTTGAAAATACAAAAATTGATAGATAACTTAGAATTGAGCAGTAATAAAAAAACACTAAGATATAGCACACTTAAATGTAAATCCTTAGAAAATACTTTCAATACTAAAGTTGCTTCCAAAAGCATAAAAACAGATAAATCTTGTTGCCTGTTTCATTTTGTTTTTAACAATTTTGTTTCTTTATTTCTTATTGGTTGTAATTTACCTTGATTCTAGGTGGCTATGAGGACTGATCAGAAATATACAATTCATTGTAAAGTTATTGTAAATTGTATTTAATCAAAACAACAAAGAAAATCTGCAAACATCACTTCAATTTACTCAAACTTTGTTCAAGAGAGGCGGATGATATTCGTGTCATTCTGATGGAGGTTCAGTAGCAGAAAGGCTGTTTTAAAACACGGTGGTGCCTAACATTATGTTGCTTTGATTGACCACAGTTATATCAAGGCTGAACTTATCACTCTGCATCAAATAGGCCATACAAACCAAAATGTTGCTGCTAGTAGAATTGCAAGAAAATCTACTTCAATGAGAGAGGTTAAATTGCTGGGAGATCAACAAAGTCCAGGAAGAACCAGGAGCATCATCTAAAGAAGTGTAAACTAAGGAAAAAGACTGCCACCACTGCAGAGCTTGGTGAGCAATAACAGCATGCATGGACAGACAGACATTCCTGCAAGGACACCAAGTCTGAGAGATATGGACTCTGGTCTGGTGCAATGATTTAATTTCACTACCCCATAGGAAATCTATAAAAAGATTTAACACCGCAATAACTATAGTTCTACTAAACTTGTTTTTAAGAGCCGTAAGGGACAACTGTTTTATTGGAATACTGTAACTGCTATTTAAACTTGAACACGTAGTTCTCCTGGGGTAATTACTTTGACTCAATGTTCTATAATGTTACTGTATGTTGTCTTCAACAGTGCAGTCATAACCTGTTTATAGCTAACAACTATCGCGAGCTTTGCAAATTTGTCATTTGTAGAAAATGACAGGTCTTTCTGTTATATCCCACCGTCCTGCTCGCCCCAAGAGTAAAGGAGATATTATCTCAACCAGCTAACAAAGACAGTAAGTGAGCCACTGCTCCTTGCCAACAAGTTTAGATTTTATGTCTGCTGGCCCAGCAGTCGCTGCTTACAGTGCAACGCAAACCTGCCGCCAGTCAGAGACCTTTATTTAGCATTCGTCACTAACTTCTCAGTCAGGTCCTCTAATCGCCTTCTTTTCTTCTCCCTGGAAAAAAGACAGTAACTCAGGCTCGGTTTAAGAGAAACTGATAGTTATATCGACGATAAAAATTATATTTAGCGCTCATTGAGACTTACGGCTCCTCGGCATCCGCCATACTTTCACGGTCCCATGTCCTCGATTCAGGCTGCACTGTGTTCAAGGGAGTCAAAGCTGCGCAGCGAACCGCAGCTCCCGCGTTAACACAGAACTGTGTGACCATTCTATACACCAGAGGGCGCTGTTGCTTTTTGTACTTCACTTTCAAAGCGCCAGGCTACTGACAAACCTAGACTGAAATACAGATAGTGGTCCAGTCCGTTGCTCATTGCTAGCAGTGTTGTGGAAAAAGTATTAGAATTTATTTATGCCAAAAGATGTGATGAATTATTATTATTATTATTATTATTATTATTATTATTATTATTATTATTATTATTATTATTATTATTATTATTATTATTAAATAAAAAAAATAAATACTAAGGGAGTTATTATAGCAAGGTGACGATATGGTGTTCCAATGTCACGACCTTGTACAATTTACAAAAAATACATTTAAATACACTTTTTTCTTGTGTTTTGTTTTTCTTCTCTCGCTAATAGGAAATGTAATGAAGTATATGTATGGGGAAAAAAAACATATTTCCGTAATTTTAGCTTTCATTAGTTGTCCTAGATTCTTGATTATAGTAGATGTCAATTATTTTTTACTTGATTGTAGTTTTAACGCATACTGCACATTTTAAATGGTTTGAAACCATCTAAAACTTCAATCCGAGTAATCTCGCGAGATTACATTGACGTCACTCCCCTGCGCAGACAGCGGAGATCAGCTGACCTGTCAAACACATAACGCAGTCTGGGTTTGTTTTGGTTTTTCTTTTTTTTCTTTTTTTTTCTAAACCGCACGCTGAGCTACAGACATGGCAGCCAAAATGGAGCTTGCTCCTCTCAGACCATGGGATGACTTCTTTCCCGGAGCGGACCGGTTCTCCAAACCAGAGTTCGGGGATTTAACCAAGTGGAACAACAAAGTGATCAGCAATTTGATGTACTACCAGACGAATTATTTTGTTGTCGCCTTGGTGGTTTTCCTCATAGTGGGGTAAGTCCTAGCTGCGGTCCAAAGCTAAAAGCTAGCATCTGTTACACTTTTCCCACACACGCCCATCCGGAGTATGTAGACTATTGCTTTTGCTGTATTGTATTGTAATGAAACATAAATATACGTAAACGTTCAGTAACAGTGACTTTTAGTTGTTGTTTTTTTACTGCCGTGTACTAATGCTTTATTTTGTGAACGACCCACCACTGATTGTTAGTGATATAAAGACAAACGTTAGTGATGTAGATGGTCAGTATTGATTTTATGTGGCTTTTATCTTAATAGTTTGATTTGGTCAAACATGTAGTGGAAATTATGACGTTTCTACACTATCCTGGGTTTTACAGCTATACCGTGAACATAAAATGTTTGCCATGGGCACAATTGTGGTGTTTGCAAAAATGAACAAAGGGAAGTCTACACCCTGGCTTATTAAAATGTGTTGCTTTGCATGTTTCCATGTCCAGATTCCTGAATCCCTTTGGCATGTTTCTGGGTGGTGCCGTGGTGTCTCTGGTCTTCGCTGGTTCCGTGTGGGCTGGGGAAAACAAGCCCACAATCAAGAACTTCAAGAGGAAGAATCCCACTCTGTTTGTGATTGGCGTAATGGCCACAAGTTACTTTGTGCTGTCGCTGTTTGGAGGTGTCATGGTCTTCATCTTTGGAATCACTTTTCCTTTGCTGTGTGAGTACCACAGTGTCTTGTGATCTTTAACTTTCAAAGTCAGAAAGGAGAAAAAAAAATGTCTTTAGTGTTTGGCCAGGCTGCTCCATACTTCAAGGTGATATTGTTAAAATATGCTCTGCTTCACCCACATGTTGCTGCACACTGCCAGTCAGCTGGCTGAGAGAAGGCCACTACACTTTGCCCTCCCTTATAGTATGAAAGACAAATCTTTATGTTTGGAAATACAGTGGCAAGATGGAAAAACCCCCAGACAGTCTAAATTTTTTGGATTAAAGGAACACAACCTTTTACTCTTATTAAGGTAATGCTGCGTTAAAAACCTTCGTTGATAGCCCGTGAATGGCATGTCTTATGAACAGCCAACCTCACGGCTACCAAATCAGACAACTTACTAATAACCAGATATCAGATTATTGAAACTCCTGAAATGTTTCCATTTGTTGTTTACTTTGCAATCAGGATATTTGCTTGTTAGACATGAATTTCAGACACAGTTTGTCTTCTGTTTATCTTTTTGTTGTTGTTTGTTTTTATTTTTATTTTTAACCCTGCATGGGTAAGAATGAGATTCTCACAATGTATTTCACAGTATGTATTCATAGATGTGTAACGTCATATAGTTCTTTTTACTTCAAAGAGAAGCGCCATATTTATATAATTATACCTTTAGATTATTGAAACTATAATGATACTATCTGTAGCATTTGTTCATCGTTATTTTAACTTTGATTTCAGAAAAATAAATTACGGTATATTCAGCAAGCAACTTCTAAATTTGGCAGTAGTTTTAAAGTTATTATTGCAAAGAATAATACCATCTCTGATGTTCTACTCCTCGCTGAGTAATCCTGCTAGTATAATAAGATGATATGAGCTGCTTTATTAGACAGACTACCTGCATGGATGGGGCCTGCAGTCAGCTACTTAACAGATGTGCCGCTTGTACCTTGCCAAGTGTTTTTTAAAGCAGCATTACCTTGCTGAGTGATGGGAGCGATGACTGGCCCTTGCCAAGTCTTGCCTTTTAAATTTTTTCTCATTTTCTTCATGTTTTTTTGTAGCCCACGGTACATAATCTACTGTCATGACTGGGTATAAAGGCAGTAACAGAAAGAAAACTCAACAAGGTGAACTTTCTCTCCATCCTCAGGCATTTAGTGACTGTCAGCACAGGGAGTTCATCATTAGAGCAAATGTTGCAACTCTGTCGCTGTGGTAAAAATACAAAGCTGTTTGATTACATCCCAGGAGATCCACCCACTGCCTGTGTTGACAGGTTGCTAGGGCTTGTTGGTTTGGACTGAACCACATTTACTGGCTGATGTCATGCACTCAGCATGTGCCTGTCATGGAAATCAAATCATACGGCTATATGCTTAACTGCTGCTGCTGCTGAGAAAACCACAAATTGTTGTTGTTGTTGTTGTTGTTGTGTTTTTTTTTCTCACCACAAACTATTTACCCATGTTGTACTCATCCATCCATCCATTTTCTAACACCTTTGTCCCTAGTGGGGTCAGGAGGTGCTGGTGCCTATCTCGAGCTAACGTTCCGGGCGAGAGGCACCCTGGACAGGTCGCCAGTCTGTCGCAGCGCCTTGTTGTACTAAAACAGAAAATTTTCCTTCCGTAAAAATGCCTTGCTCCTTGTTTCTGCTTTAGTGATCCTGATCCATGCATCTCTGAGACAGCGCAACATGAAGAACAGGATGGAGAACACGATTGAAGACGTTGGGCTGAAGAAGACCCCGATGGGCATGATTATGGATCTCCTCGACCAGCAGGAGGAGAAGGTTAACAAGATCCAGGATTTTATTGAGAATAAACTGCAGTAATGCTCGCGCCAGCTGAGTGCCAAAGACAGCAAGCGTACAGAAGGGTATAAAATGGTTTCAATATTTTCAGTCCTTGCACATGTAAAATTACTGATACTTGCATTCCCACATTTTATTATTTTTAGTTTTAGATTTTATGTGTTGGTGTTAGCGTCACAATATAAACTGGATTGTTGTGTTAGCAGGAAGTTGAGTCATTGTGCCCTACCTAAGGTTTGATAGTCCTAAGTGCAGACATCTCCAAAATCTACTCATTGTCCAGTATTAATATGTGCTTCATTGTATATGATGACTATTTATTTTAGTTAAGTTATGTAAACGACCTCATCAAAATAAGTAGAGATGCTAAAATTTGTTGTAAAAATCATTTATCTCTGTTTGCTACCTCAGAATTAGCATGTTTAATCTGAATTTATAAACCCTTATCAAACTAATTATAGAGTCCCTCAAACGTGTAGACTTTGATTAAGCCAAATTTTTGCTAGATAAAAATTATTAGAAATGATTTTAACATTGAAACATTTTCAACATTTTATGCAACAAATATCCTGCAAAGTTCAACTAAAAACTAAACAAATGTTTGCATCCTAAAAAGTTACATGTGATCTGAATTATCTCAATAAACAGAAGTATAATTTAGGACAGCAGCAATAAAAATCCTTTTGTAGCATATACTGAGGTGCTGTGGAGACAGCCATCAAGAGAAAAATATAGGAAAAGAGTGACATTACAGACATCGATATGTATTACTAAATATCCCAAACTTGTAAAAGAAAATTGTTCAAAGAAGCCATTTAAAAGTCAAGAAATTCTGTTTGTGTTTTCCTATGTGACAAAAATCTGTATTTTCAAACATCTTGTCTAAAGAGGAGGGTAGGAAAACAGAATCTTTTAAGCTCCAGATCCATCTAAAATGTCCTCTAGCCTAGTTGGAGAATAAATGGTCCACAATTCACATTCACTCTTACAAATGTGCATGTGTTTAATCTGATTTAAACATTTAAAGTCAAGATTTTAAAATCCTTCATCACAGAACATTCATCTAAATCACAAAACTCTGGATTGAAGAGGAGTGTGTGAGTTTTTGAGAGCCACTGAATGAAGCCAAACCCCATTCATCTGCTGGATGGATGGCAATCTTCTTTGTAGGAGCTTATAGACACTGATCTGAAACCAGTTTGTTGATTTGGAAAATTTACTTTTTTATGCCTGAAAAAAATTACATGTGTGTTGACTTTCTTTTTTTTTTTTTTTTTTTTTTGCATACAGTTCCTGGCCAAATCGCCTAAACTGAGTATATACCCTCTAATAGCAGCTATGCAGTGCCAAAAGCAAATGGCGAGTGCATCTTTAATGTATTAATATAAAGTCAGTATGTTCAAGCCTATTTATTCCAGTGCAATTTTTTAAAATAAAAGCATGCCCAAATCTTAGAATGACAGCAACACCTTATTGAATATATGACGGCAGACACCTTGTTCTGTTTTTACTTTTTGGTCAAATAAAGCCTGCACCTGTAGTACGTATCCGTTATATACTGCTTATGCTGACAATTAACATCTATCGTTTTGCTGTTTGTGAATGCACACTGACTGAAGACTATGCATGTTATGTCTACAGATGGAACATAGGAAAGATTCGGATGTGTTACAGATGCTACTAGACACTATGTAAAACTTCTAGATGACTATATTTCCTTATTTTAAAAAATGTTCATGAAAATTCTTGGCACCTGAAAAAAAGACACATTTGTCCTCTGTAAGTTTAACTTTATTTGCATAATCATGGTGTGGATATGAAGCTATTTAAACATATTTTGTTCTTGGTTCTTACATTTTCTGTACATGAAAGCAAATCATTATCAAAATAAAAATATAATCATTTAATGACTTACTTTTTGTTTGAAAGAAATTTGGTTTTTAGTGTGTGTGTTTTGACAGACAGTTATGATTATGTTTTTTATATCTAGAGTCATTGTCTGAAAGTTAAAATATAATTACAAAACTAGATAAATCTAATAAATAAATACATACTTAAAGTTGACCTTAAGTAAATGATGCATTTAGCAACTAAATGAAGTTTGTTGGTTTTTTTTTTTTACATCACAAAGGTGTTAAATTTTTTAATCATGTTGGAAAGGCTCTTCGCACACAAAATTAATTAGACACAAATTATTCTTTCAGTGAACAATTTTTATTTTTAAGAAATTAAAACATTTTAAAAGTGTAATTTAATAAACTGTACTTTGTTCTTTTAACACTGCATTTGTATTTAGAGTTTCAAGAACTAAAACACATTTATGAAACAAAAGCGAGCTTATTTTCGTCTTGTGTGGCAATCATGTTCACTCTGTAGAGCTGTGCATGAAGCATGACCAACATGAGTAAAATAAACATACTCTATAGTGAGAAAACAGCTGAAGCTGAGTCAGATGAGACTTGTTTCACTTGATTCCAGCGCTTTTGGGAGTGGCACCTGCAAGCAACAACACAAGAAAAGAGCAATAGGTTCTTTCAGTAAATAAAGTTTGATTTTTGCTTAAAAGGATAGTCTTGATTTTGGTACTAGTTCAGTTCTCTCCAGTTTTCTCTAGACAGATATCGTGTTGCCATGAGTTTGGAGAAAAGTGCCAAAATCCTCACTCAAAAAACTGGTTAGACTGATTCAATCTTTTTAACTCATTTTAATGAATAAAACTCAAACTGAAAATTATCTTGCCAGTGCAATATAAAGCAATACTGGCAGATAATGTGCAACCTTACTCGAGGTCATTGGTAGCTTTTTCTGATTTCTCAGCTGAACAATGAAGGTATCATTAAATTATGTTGCCTGTGGTTGCTGCTACATCAGCACTGTCTTAACAAACTCAACAGTCTTCAGAGTTTTCCATTGCTCTGAAGATTTCTACA
Organism: Alfaro cultratus; assembly: GCA_903066825.1. Taxonomy (NCBI): domain Eukaryota; kingdom Metazoa; phylum Chordata; class Actinopteri; order Cyprinodontiformes; family Poeciliidae; genus Alfaro; species Alfaro cultratus. The sequence goes on from CAEFZX010017130.1 coordinate 23,322, forward strand.
TTTTTCTAACTCACTACTCTGTTTACAAGAGGTAAGGAAACTAATATATTAACTTTAGAGAACCTCACTTCAACTTATATACATCAGCCTTTAAAAAGTGTAGAAACTGGATCTGATCATCTTGTAAAGTCCCTTTATATAACTTTTTGGGGAATTGGCTCTGTATAAAACAAAATGACAAAATGAATCTATTTTGCCATTGAACTATCACTATAACATGCTCTTACATTGAACTTTTTTTAATAATAATATTATTTGAGTACTCACAGATTTAAGATATGCCACATTGCTCTGTTTGATCTCACTGAGGAGCTGATCACGAGGCGTGAGGTCAACTTTAGGAGGTACTCGTCTGCGAGGGACGGGCTTCAAAGTCTTTATCACATCATTGAGGTTGGCTTTTTCTTCTGCCATCTCTCTATCTCCTCTATCTTTTACTTTGGGAGTCTTTCTTAGTTGGAAACTTGGTTTTTCTGATCTCCGGTCTTCTCTTGGGTCCAGGTCCAGGAAGGGATCGCGTTTCTTGGGAGTTCTCTTTAACTGAATATCTTTTAACGGGTTTGATGGTTCTGCACTGGGTTGTTTGGGTATGCTGTTGCGTTTCAGACTCTTCTTTGGCTCTGGCTGCTCACTCTGATGTTGTGTTTCGGCTATGCTGCTGTGTTCTGGCATGGGTGGGACAAGGCCATGCTGCTGTAGGAGCTCAAGTGGTGGTATGTAGCCCAACATCTGAAGTAAACCAGGAGGCAGATTGAGACTGTTCTCGTACATCTGCATCATTTCCCTCTGCTCCTTGACCTGCTGCTGCCTTTGCTCCTCCTTCCTCAACTGCCTCTGACGGTCGAGATTCCTGGTCAAGATGTTTGTCACCACCATCCTGGGGCCGGGCAGCTCAAAGTGATAGCCTATCTTTAGGAGCGTGTTGTTTGCCTTGAGCAGACGAGAGATCTCCATCTCGGCATGGTGACCCAACATGTGCCTCTGGTTGTGAAAGCGAAGTTCTGTGAGAGTCTCGTTGAACTGGAGGCAGCGGATGATGGCGACTATTCCCTTTCCAGTTATAAAATTGGACTCAATATTCAAAGTGACAATGCTGCGATTTTCTCTTAACATGTTAGCCAGGCTAAATGCAATGTTTTCATCGGCGCCTGTGTTCGCTATGCTGAACGTTTTGACGTGTTTGTTCTTTTTCAGGGCATTCACGTAGTCTACGAGCATTTCCTTAGGAATGTTTTCTATGTTATTGAGGTTGACCTCAGTGATAGATGGATTGTTGTTACGGATTTTGTCCAGAGTTGACTCCAAGTTTGTCTCATTTCCTGAAGGACGTGATGTTATTTTGATATTATTAAGAGCCAACTTTGGGATTTTTAACTTGTTTACTTTAATTGGTTCCTTTTTTGAGAAGTTATCATTAGCTTCACTTGTATTTGGCACTTCTGGAGTCTCTTGCGGGGGTAAACAATCTTCATTTGCATTTTCCTTTTTATCTTCATTGTTTGCAAAGGCCACTTTGGAGTCTGGAACAGACTTGCTGTCCACTGTGTTATTTCCAGTTGATTTTTCTATGGCACTGGAGGGGTCTACATCTTCCTCTGTACTCTCAGGTTTGAGATTTAAGGCGACTTTCTCAGTGGTTTCATTGTTAACATCAGTCACTTTGACCTTTTCAACCTCCTCTTCATCTTCTTCAATTATTTCCTCAATGATCTCCTCTATAATTTCCACTCCATCTGGATAGTCAGTCCCATCTTCCTCAAAGATTTCTTCTATCACTTCATACACCTCATATTTGACATCTGGATTTTCTTCTTCCTTTTGTCCACCTTCCTCCTGTAAGATTTTCTGAAAGTAACAAATCAGGATATTAACAATGGAGCTGTAATACACCATGAGCTAAAGCAGCTTTCAGAAACGTCTGAGAGTTTGAACTCTTCTTACCTCACTAGGCAGCAGAGTAGCAGGCACTCTTTCCTCTTCAAGCATACGTTTTGACTCTTTCTCCCAATAGAGATAGTCAACCAGTGACCTGTGGTCAAAACTTCCTGTTGGAGCTTTCTCTGTCTGGTCCTTCTGTCTTTGTCCCACTGGTACGTTTTCATCTGGGGCAATGATAACGTCCATCTCGCTCTGGAGCTCTTTGAGCTCCTCAGGTGAGAGCATCGCCAGGATTGCATCTTCATCAATCTCTTCCTCACTAAGTTCCTCACCATCTCTGTTGTCAGACATATCTTCAATGTATTGTTTCTTTCCTTAGCTGCTTTTGAGAGGACAGATAATTTCTGTTCTGTCCACAGTTGAAAACAGAGCAAAGTGGGAAGTGTCTGACTTCGACCTGAGCCTGAGAGACTCTGCCTTATGTGTTGTCTAAATTTAAATGCTGTGAACTGTGGAAGATATTTAAAGAGTTAGCAGGGGAGAGACATGCTAGCATTCTACCCAGCTGGCTCGGTCATCAGGATCTTTTGGGATGACAGCTGCTTCAAGTAAAAGGAAAGAGGAGAACTGACAGGAGCAGCTGGTCCATTAACACAGGTCCAATTGGATGGCACTGGGGGAAGACTCCACAGCAAACAGTCCCTCCTGGAATGCTCTTGAAGGCATAACCTTTGGGATACTATGTAACAAATTATATACCAGAGAATATTGTTTGTTGTTGGACTTTCTTCTCACTTTAGTTTGTAGATTGAAGAGAACTTTGGTGCTTTTTACCATATTTTTAAAATCTTTCTTTTTTTTAACTTTATATTTTAAAATATTAATAAAAAATAAGAACTTTTTAAAAGAAATGGTATTAGTAGGTATTTTCTGCACTGCCTTTGGTACAATGTTGGAATCATCCAGCAGCGTGTCTGAGGTCCAGACAACAGAATAGGCAGTTTATCAAAAGATAAACTGATGTAAAAATGTGTTTCTTTGAAATGGTTTACAGAGATAACTGCCAACAAACTTTGCTGAAGCTGATACTTGTGATATCATCCGTCTTTGCTGATGCATATCTTTGGAGCCAGCTTCAAAGTATCCTAGGTTATCCAAGTCTTTCTTCTCTTTATAGTTTTAAGGATCATCTTAATATGGCACTGAAAGAAACATAATGTTTTGTCTAGCTTTTAATTGTGTTGGGTTTTAGTTCTCATTACTTTAAATATGTAACCCGTGTTTTGTTTCAGTGACTATATTTGCTTTTTTGTGTGACTTTTTTCATTTTCTTTATGTTTTTACTTGAAACCTTTTAAAATGTTCTTGGAGGAAGAAATCATGTAACTCAAAGCACCATCCTGGCTAAATAAGGGCAATTAGGCAAACACAACTGTCAAATAGCTTCTGCAAACACGATAGTGAGAAACTATCTTATAGTAGCAGTAATTTAGTATGCCTTGAGGATTTATGAAGTGATTTTAAAGGTAGTGATAAATCAAATGTTAACTCAGTAGTTAGCACCCTGAAGGGGTGATGTCATGCTCGAGGAAGCCTCAAAGTTTATAAGTTGCTTTTGTTTGGTTTTATTTCATGTGCTAAAACTCACTCATCATTTGCGTTTTTAATGAACGCTAAAACTGATTGCATGCAGAAGATTTAGAGACAAACCGCATGACAAACTGCTGAGGCGAAAACAAGCCAGTTAGGTGTGCTAGGAGATAAAGGTAATGTAATGGAACTGGTTGCCAGGCTTGGCTTAGAGCACAAAAGAATTATATCGGTGCTGCCCTTTTCTTGCTTATGTTCCTCCCTAGGATAACAAGATGGGTTATTACAAGTACAAGTGCAGAGGAAGAGTGAACATCAACAAGAAATACAAAGGTGTGCTTTTTTCTGACTAGTTAAATAGTACCTGTTGGGTCTAAAATCTAGCTGGTTGTGCTTGCTGGTAGCTAGCAACAATGGTTTTGAAGTATGATTGTCTTGTTAGACAGACAAGAGGCTTAGAAATACGTAATCTAAAATGTTCACAGTCTAACAAGATGGTATTTATGACCACAATATCGAAGCTTGAGTTGTTCAGGATTTTTGAGTTTACTTGTGTTTGAAGAGTGTAAAACAGATAAAGTTAAGTTGAACATAATAAACAAAGAAAGTTGATTCTGGGATACCAGCTCAGGAAAATTAGTAATGATTTAAAAATTCAGTTCAGTTCAATTCAATTCTGTTAAAAAATATTTTATTGTTGAATTGAATTTAACTGAGACCTTTTCCAAATTCTTGAAATATGTTCATATTTTATATATTTGTCCATTTGCTTTAATGTTAGTATGCTTTTAGCAAGTAGAAGCAAAATTTACAATTATTCCTTAAGGACTTGGTGACTCAACAACAGTGGCTAAACTTGTTCTTCACTAGTTGTTCATCTTTAAAAAAGTGGCTACACCCATATATGTGTCACACATTTATTGATTTGCCTCCAAAGGAAAAATATTTTATGACAATATCTAACAAGGTTAAACTAGACACTCACTGTACAAAACCGTGATAAAACAAAGATGAGAAAAGTTTTTTTAATGGCAGTGTTATTATTATTATTATTTTTTCAAACCAAAAAATGTTCTCACCATGCATTTTTAAACACTTACTGCACCAACAAGACAAATGGCTCTATAAACAATATTGAAATGATACATCGGCATGTAAAAAAAATTAAAAGTCTAATCCGATGAAAAAATCACTTCTTGTCAGGTCACATCCTTGAACATATTCAAGCTTTGTTTTTATTTAGACTACTTTTGTATCATGAGATGAAGATGATGATTGTTTTAATTCTACAAACTACTGTTTTGTATAAGGCAGTAGTTTGTTCTTGTTAAAATACCTGTCGCTGCTTTTGTCATTAATACACATTTAATTTTGAATCCAGTGTAGTTGTGCAACATCTTGACACATTCTCATCTGCCTGTACAATTCATCCAATCCAAGGCACATGGGAAAGCCATTCAAGAGTGTCATCACTGTGTTCAGAGCTGTCTTTAACTTGAGGTCAGTGTGCACGTTTATGCACAAAATGTTGAGAACTGTTTGTCAACAAAGACTGCATTGGTGGCATCATAGAAGTCTGTTTTCAGCTCCATTTTCTCCATGTGCTGCTGGCCATGGTTGGGTTGTGCCAAAGGGTTCATTTTGGTCCTCTTCAGTGGATGCCCATGTAGTTCCCATCAAAGTGAAATCTGTGTGTGCAGCAACAAAATAAGATGTCAAAACTATAGTTGTTTTGACATCTATAGTCAAGAAATACATGGACAGCATTTCAGAGAAAACATAGAGATGGATGTATGAAATAAAATTCACAAAAGAATCCATCAAGTGAACATGTATGATATTACTACATCATTACAGATGAAAGAAAAAATGCATTTTTGCTCAGAGTGAGATGTGTTATCTATTGAGTTGACATTGCCATTTAACGCCATGAATTTAGGTCAAGCAACTCTGAAGTGAACATGACTGAAGGGAAGTTTAATTTGTCATGAAGGATAGGAACTTGGAAGTTTTTTCCTAATAAAACATCTGAGGAATTACTAACTTAATAATAGTTAAATTTTGAGGAAAGCTGAAAATCAGAGCTTGATGGGGGGAAAGAAATAAATACGGCACACCATGATATGAAAGTATGATTTTGGGGCAAGACACATGAATGGTGACTTGACGTCAAAATGGCGATGACTACGAACATTATCCGTCTCACCCTTAAGTGGTAGATTGGTTGTCTGATGGTTCATCTGCACTAGCGGCATCAGCACCAACCACATCTACTGACTCAGATTTTTTGGGCTTTGTTTCAGACTCTTTGTTCTCGGGAGAAAATCTTCACATTTGGGCATTAATCATGAGTCCAGGAGTAAAAGAAGGCAGGAAGAGAAGCAGACAACAAACCCTGTGAGCACAATTTATCTGAATAGCTGGCGAATAACCCAGCAGAATACAGTCAAAGCATAATCTTCTTTACTGCAAGTAGTTTTTATCTATCTCCTTATTAGCTTGTGGTCACAGCTACATTAAGTGCAGCAATTACCTTCTGTGTGTGGGACTGCGGTTGTACAGAGATGCTTGAGCTCCAGCGGGAGAGTACTGGGATACATCAGGTGTATCAAACTCTGTCAGGCCAACGGCCAGCTGGTTGCGCCAGTTTCCTGTGCTCTCCGCTGAGGACACTAAAAAACAGTTATAGAGCAAAAACACTCAGCTGATGTTGCAGCTTCACCCACTAGTAATTACTGTTTTTAGGAGCAGAATGTCCCCGACAGAAAAATAGAAAATAGCTATGGTGTCTGTGATATACTGCCAGCTGAAATGGCTGGAAGTGCTGTTACTACTAGTGAACATTTGGACTGAAAGGATGATAGACTAGATGTACTGAGAGCAGGAGGTTGTTTTCAATTCTACTCCTTTTTATATAAATTCCTTTAAATTTCTATAATTAATATGACATGCATGAAAGGAACTTTGCAACATCATCTAGAATTTCTATACATATTTTGAAAGGTAAAAGTAATTTTATTTGTGTTTCAAATGGTTATGTAGCTATAAAAATCCAAAAATAACTCTTTAGACTCACTAATAAGGGCCTAGTGATTTGTCTCATCCAGACCTATCCATGGCTTGTGGAAACAGTTCTATTACATGAAAACCTATGTATATACATACAAGTACTATTTGCATGTAAAACATAATTACAAATTATTTTTTTGAGTTGTATCAGCCACAGACTAGCCATTAGGGCATATGATGTCCTTATTACCATTTTTGGGGAAATACCATTGTTTGACGAGGAAACAAATATTAATTTTCAAAGTTAACCTGTAATTAAATCACTTTTTTTTTTTTTTTTTATAGATACATGAAAAAAGCTTGGTCATCTTTGTATGGGCATTTTGAAATTTCAATTTCAGAATAATAAGCTTTTTTATTTTAGAAAATTTTTTAAAGATTCTTTTCAAAATTCGAAAGTTTAATACTTGTTTGCATTTTAAATTCTGTGACTTCTAATCATTTGACTATTCTTCTTCAAGCTCTTCACAATAGTTTTCTCTTGACAGAACTAGAATAACTAATTTAGGTCCTGATGCTGCCACACACCAAAAGAAGTTTACAATGTGGCCAAAGAAAAAACAAAAAACAAAGCTTTACCTGAGGAAAAAGAAGTGGTTCTGCTGGAGTGGCTAAAGGCTGCTGGCATGGTTTGGTAGCCCAGGCTGAGCTGCGAGCCGCTGTCAAAGTCATATCCAACCATCAGCCCTCTCCCGCCCTCACGGTGACCTTTGCTCCGGTGGTACCAGCCTCTCAGATGTTCGGCCACCAAGGCCTTCTGCATGTTTTTAGCAAGCAGCTCGTTTCTGGGACCCTCTCTGCTCCGTGGCGGTCTCACTGTTGCGTAAGGATTCTGTGAAAGACTGTCAGCTCCGTCACTGCTGTAATGCCTGAACCTGTCATGCCCATGATAGCCATTCACTTGGTAGGAGGGGTTGACGTTGTAGTGGCCTTCAACTTCATTCTCATATACATAAGCACCGTTAGCATAAGGCTCCATGTCCTGACAGGTGTAACTGGCAACATAATAGGCACTAGGTGCATAGTGTGATGAGGTCTCACATTGATAATTACAGCTAGAATGGTTCTGGACCAAGTTGGGCATGCTTCCGGTGTTACCATACACTTCCACTTTCCTGTGCAGACGGTGCATTGTCGAGGCACGGGAGTCCAGTGTACCGTAGTGGGAGTTAGCTGCCCCACAGTAGTCAAGACTGGACTGGCTAGTGTAGGAGGAGCAATCTTCTAGCACCTCTGTGCTGTTACTGCGATGCGATGGTGACAGGATAAAGACAGGCTTCTCAGCGTCTGTGTCTTTTCTCAGATGTGGCTGAGACTCCAGACTTCCACTGCGATGTCTGAAGCAATGAGGAGACCCCTCTGACCTGTAAATAGAAGATCATTTTTAATATGACTCCTACAGCACAAAAATATTTATTGATTGAGAAGGGAAGGAATAAAAGTTATGAGAATTTTAGTTAAAGGTCAAGAGTTGGGAGAGAAGGAAGGATAAAAGTTGGAGGGAGATATTTCTGGGAGGAATGATACATGCACTGCATCAAAGACCAGACCTGAGCTGGCTGCTGCTGTAGGCGTTACGGGTCATAACTGGGGTGGGAGGCATGCTGCGTGGATCTCTGGGAGGCCTAGGAAGCGTTTTATAAGGACTGCTGTTGGTAGAGGACACCTCTCTTTGATTCTGGTAGGAATGGGGAGCCTCCAGGCCATCAAAACCTAATCTAAAAAGTTTCAGTATTAAAAAAGGAGGGTATGAGGTATAAGAAAGGATTGGGGCTGCAAACATAACACATTGAATATTCGAAACCCTGCAACAGTGTTATTCAAATCCTTGACTCAACATGAACAAGTAAGCATTTATTAAAGCAAGAACTTGTGAAACATCCTAAGCTTAACCTACACAAACAGAAAACAAACCTAGAACAATATATTTGTACCCACCTGCTATGGCTTTTGTGATTGTTTCCTGCAGGAGATCCCTGTCTCTCCACATCATATTCTGCTCCGAGGGATCGCAACGGGCTGAGCTGAGGGGAACCTTGGACTGACCGTGAGCGCGGCCTCTGACCTGCACTATCAGAGTCATCTATATACACACAGTAAAATATTACAATGTTGACATCAGTGCAGGGTTTCCACACAGTTTAAAATTGTACAGAATTTGATTCAAGTAAGAAAAACAAGTATTGAAACATATTTGTATTTCCCATTTAGTAAATCCATAAAATGTAAAAAAAAAAAAAAGAAAATCTTACAAATCACTTACCATCATCCAGTGGGAGACTAGATAGGGAACTGCAATTTGAGCGGGTGAGCTCATCTAAGGAGACAGAAAAACCACTGTATGTACTTTCCAAATTTAGCAAACTGATGCACTACAGTATTTATCAACCTATTTATTTATATTCCTACCTGCAATGATCACTGAGGCCCGCTGAGTGGGCTTTTTCCCCTTCTTTATCCTGTACTGGTTCATCTCATCCTCAATCTGCTGCAGTTTGTGCATAGCATCCAAGCAGTTTCTCCTCCTCTTCTTCTTGACCGTTTTGCACAGCTCAGGTTCATTAGCTAGCTTCTTAGCCGCCTCGACGATCTTCCGTTGGAGGGCAAATCTGCTCTCAAGATTTCTCAAGAAAGGATCCTGCAAAAATTTGCAGTAAGACACAATGAAAAGATTAATTTTGTATTATCTGTTAACTATAATCTTTTATGTGAGGTCCTAAATGATTTTTAGATAAAATTCAGGTAGTTTTTGTTATCAAAACTTAACTAAGAAAGTACTCAAAAGTGACTCAATGTCTTGCAAAAGTATTCAATATTGAAACCCTGCAGCTTTTTCACATTTAGTTAAAGTACAACCACAAACTTCAATCTACTTTATTGGGATTTTACATAGCAAACAACACAACCAAAATCCTCACAGCAATGAAAAATGTTTATTGAGGGTGAAGCACCGTGTTAGTTTGTTGCTTTCTTTCAGTTGTGGCTTTCTTCTTGCCACCTTTCAATAAAGGCCAGATTTGTGAGGTGAATAATTAATAGTTGTCTGAACTGAATAGCGCTCTGTGATCTTCAAGCATCCTCCAAATGTATCCATAGCTTTATTCTGCACTTGACTGGGATACATGATAACTTTTAAAAAGCACTGTAATAATGCTTAGTCAAGAAATTCGTGACATAATGGAGCATGTGGCTCAGCTTGTCCAGTTTTGAAAATACCTTCATGAAAACATGTATGCATTTGTATAATTTAAATTCAAACAGATATATGACATCTAACAAACCATTTAAAGTGGATTTCAAGTAGTTTGGCACATAAGGATAAACATGAGTTTCATTGTGTTAAAAGTGTCCTGGTCAAATACAGACCTCATTGTAGGGGAAAAGGTCATCCAACTTGAAAGCAGTGCCAACACGCCGCCTGACCTGCGGTGGTCTTTCGCCTGAGGAGAGGGGATATTCCTTTGGCAGCTTTCCTGTTAGTTCCTGAAGAACGACAAGATGGGGTTTAATACTTTAATAAAGTGCAAGTAGAAACAGAGGCAATCAACTTTAGTCCTGCACAGCAACAAAGGTTTAATAAAATTAACTAAGCAGAAAAAAAAAACTTTCACTCTATGAATGCTGAAGTGCTGTAATACAAAAAGGATTTCTCACCGCCTCTCTGAGGCAAATCTTCTTAAGCTCTTTTGTTTTCTTGGCCAAAATGTCTTGGATTTCCTGTTCTTTTTTCCTCAGCTCAGAGAGTTTTTCTTTCTTCTGTTCTTCGCTCATTTCAGAGTCCGCCGAACCTACAAATGCAAAATTATAACAATGCAGTATCTCACACAGAACTATATCTGCTACTCTTGTCTTAGTGATGTTTAACTGATATTTTTTTTTATCATCTTCATCCTTTAAATGTCAAACTACTCAGAACAAGTTTGTATATACTTATTATTGGCAGGGATTTAATATACATTTTGAACTGATAATAATGAGGTCATGTAAACCACAGCTCAGAAATGTAAATTTGACCACATATATAATTTTAAATGCTACTAAAATATAAGATCTAATAACACCAACCTGTAGACCCAAGGCTCCCATTGCTGGCTGTTATACAGTTATTTTTCAGGCCTACATCTCCTAGTCTATTCATTTTCGCTTCTCCTTGTTCAGTAATCTCCATGGCAATTTCCTCTAAAGTTCTGGCTGGTCCTAGTTTTCCCTTTTAAAAATGAAAAAGACAATTAAAATTACAAAGCTAAACAACATAAATATGTAATTGCTTTCTTTTAAAAATGATCTCATAGCAGCCTCTTACTTTGCTTTGCTTTCTGTCCAAGTAGAACTGATGTTGGCTAATGGCCATTACCCAAATGGTCTTGATTAAAGAATGGCTGGCATACCACGTGTGGATGAGTAGGCCTGTCTGCCCAAAGGTGCGTTTTGTTACTGTTCTCCTTAAGTAAGATAAAAAAAATAAATAAAAGATCTAAGACGACTTTGTTGATAATTCTGATAAAAATTGCCAGCGCATTATTCATTTGTCTGGACAGATGCTGAAAATGTGGATGAGTCAGAAGTGAAACAAAAGTGTGAACAATATTATGCCTTATCAACTTGAACAAACAGAAGATTCTGCTCACCTGTGTGGATCATTAACTTCTACAGCAAACTTTTTCTCTCGGAAGTACAAGTTTTCCAGCTGTTTCCACTGGTAGAGCTGTGGGTAAAAATAAATAATCACCAGGATTACAAATATGTTTTTGTTCATTTCACTATAGAAAATAATATTCTGCATATAAACTTCAACATAATAGTTTGTGTTTGGTCCACTGATGTTATAAATGTTGATGAATCTAACAAAAACAACTAAAAAAACACAACTAGACTGACTCAGTTTTCAAAAACTTTTACAAAAAAGTTGAGTTCAGGTGTGTTTGTTGCATGGCCTGTTTCACCCTCAGTCATTAGAAGAAGCCAGACTTTATCATGAGTTGTCATTACAGTCTCAGCTGCCAAGTCTGCATTAGCGCAGGTGTTTGAGTGAGACGAACGCCACAAGGGGACATTACATGAAGATTCATGGCCAACATAACCGCTTTCCATGGCTCATCATGTAAACTCCCCCCTGTTATCCAGGTGCTGCCTGTCAGCAGCCAGATATGAACAATCTATTAGGGTCACTGACTCACTGCGTGTCTCAGTTAAATCTGAATGAGATTTTTAGATAGCAAAGCATTTGCAGTTTACTACACTACACTCAATTTTGCTTAAAGAATACTTTGAAGATTACTAAAAAGTCAATCTACTTTCAAAGACAAAATATGTGCAAAATTTACTCTTAAGCTGACCAAACAAAGAAGAGTGATTTCCAGTCTTACCAGCACAACAAATGTTCAGAGTAAATCCTCAGAAAAGTTTAAAATCTCCTTTGCTTTGCTGTCAGCTTCAGCACATACTTCACCCTGGCTTGTGTCAGCTCCTGACTTGTCTTTTCAGGTATTCTCTAAAGATTCATAATAAACGCCCCACGTCCAGCCCCCTTTTCCCTTCAACATCACTGCCTCACTCCCTATTCTGCTTTTCTAAAGCCTGCTGTTCAGCTGACTTCTTGCACAACGTTTGTGATGCGCCAGCCACAGATTGATTGCTTCACACAGAGCAGCAGAGCTTTAAGAGGAAGACAATGCGGTGATCATTTGTTCATAAAACTTAAGTGAGCTGACGGATCACTCACACGGGTGTTTCTACCGTCTAATCACGGACAAAGACAATTTTAATGAAACCAGAAAATCAAGTTCTTTTTGTCTGTCTGATTCTCCAAGCCCTTTTTAAAACTCACGAGCCTTAATAAAACGAGCCGGCAGATTCTTTCAGAATGAGATTTTGCTTCAAGTCTGGAGACGTCTGCTGCAGTTTAAGCCAAGATTTCACGGAACTGAAAGACACGATGCATGACTTAAAGCTGGTGAATCACTGCACTGTTTTGCAACAGCGGCAGTCCTCACCCGTGCTTTTTGCCATCATCACACCCAGATTCGTGCGTGTGGTAGAAAAAACAGAACAGACATTTCAACAGGGAGTCTGCTGTGCCTTTTTACCTTTCGAGGTTTTAATTTGTCCTGTAGATCATACTGCCCAATGCCTTTATAGCTGATTCCCAGCCACCAAGGGATCCCTTGTTTATCCTGTCAGAAAAAAAAGTGCCGATTATATGGCTAACTTGGCTTAAGGCGTAACAGCTGTCATTTTCAATGAGTCACATAAGAGGACCTACCTTAACCTCATAATAATGAACCCCATATGTTGGCAATGACTCCACCAACGTTAAATACCTGGAAGAAAATTGAAAGCACAAGTCAGTATGTTTTAGATGTCACATTAGAGCCATACACCTTAATGTATTTTATGGGGAATTTATGTCTTTGACAGAAAATAGTGTGTGAAAATGAACTTGAAAGAAAGGGATACATGATTTTTCAAAATTCTTTACAAATAAAATACCAAAGTGTGGTGTGCATTAATTCTATTATTTTATTTTATTATTTGTTGTGTTTTTGGGCATGTATCTGTCAGTCCTGAACATTTTTTGACATTTCTACTCGCAAAGCAGCACAAGCTCAAGCATGTTAGATGGAGATATCTGCGGACAAAATGTGCTAGTCTTCCCCCAGATTCTGGACTTTGACTGAGACATTCTAACACATGAGCATGTTTCAACTGAGTATCAACTCTGGTTAGCTTTTCTGTCCTCTGTGAAGAAAATCAGCCCCAAATCATGATGCTGCTATAGTAATATTTGATGGTGATTATGCATTTTACTATAAATTGGACTATAAATGCATTATTTTATTTAATACTTACTGTACAATAGCCTGTCCCCTAGAGACACCTTTCAGCTGCTTATAATATTCAATAACTCGATCCTCACTGCATGAAGAACACAAGTTAAACAAAGTTAGGTAAGTGAAGTTTGCTGTATAGCACAATTAACAATAAAAAAAATGACATACTCTACAAAGACAAAGCAAAAAAACATTTTAAAAATCCCCAAAAGACAAACAAACAAATACACAAATAAAAAAGGTAGTAATTGACTAACATAATTAAATGAAGTCATTTGTACATCATTTTATTGAATGAATAATTAAGTCTATGTTTCTTTAGACTTTTAACTCAAATGAATGCATCTCAGGATTTTACAAACAGCATTATCCAGGTCTCTAATTTTTGCCAGATTTCTAGAAACATTTTTATACAAAGCTCACCAGAAAGCAAGAGATGGATGTTCCTTGAGGACTTTGGTGGGGAGAGTTGGCAGCTTCTTCAAATCAGCCCGGGTGTTTTCATCACTGAAACAGCAATAAAATAAAAAATAAAAAAAACAGTTGTGACAGATATGGAAGTTGGATAGCAAAGAGAATGTATGTATTTGTGTACATTTGTCTCTTTAGTAGGAAAGAAAAGTCACTATAAAGTTGCTCCTACAGATATTCTTGTAGCGAATGAAAAAACCTCAATAGGACTCATTAGTTATATGCCATTTACATCTTTGGGGGAGTTTTGGAGTTTTGTCTTAAACAGCTTCTTTCTAGCCAGGAGAGTTCAGGATTTGTGGAACTAATGCTAAAGCATCAAATAGAAAATAATCCCAATTTCTACTCATTTCTGGCTAGAAGAGGAAAAAGAATCAGCAAAGAATTTACAATATAATCTACTTTGTGCTTACAGCTGGTCAGAACCAGGTGGCAACATCCACAAAGACCTGCATTATTTCTGGACACAGTCTGCGTTGTGCATTACTTAAACAACGCTAATAGCAGCTGTGTGCTTCAGAAAGGTGTTTCTGCTCTGCAATCCTTGGCATCATCGCAGCATTGTGAGATTCATTAGCTGTCTAGTGCAAGCTTCGCAGCACTCTGTGGTGAGCCTCACAGAGTACCGCTATTGATTTTTGTTGTCTGCACTGGTGAAACAAGTGACCTATTGAATGATGTTCCCTGAAAGCTCACTATTAACTCCTCCAGCTGCTGTTAAATACTCCTACACATCATGTGTTCTTACCTTGTGTAGTCTCCTTTAGCCTCCTGGTGATAAAAAATAGCACATCGTATTAGATAATATCTTTTACATACACCAATTATCATATGAAAAGGGTTATGCTAATAGCACCAACCTGCAATGCGTTTGCAGCCAATCTAAAGACATTCTCAGTTTCTACTTCAATCATCCCCTGAGAAATATAAAAGGAAAAAAGGCTAAGAAATACATGCAGGAAATGTTGGTTAGCAGAGAGAAAGTTCTGCTGATCCAAACATAGATCATTCCCTGTGTTGCCCCGTTGCAACCTCTGCCTATTCTTGAAATGAAGCCTTGTGTTATTCTGCTTTCACAGACATTGTGCACTTTCCATTCCAGCCGGCAGAGTGAGAAAATTGTGCCCTGCAGTCATTCCTGTCTGCTGGGCTGAGGTGCAGGGTTCAGAGACAGTGAATCATCCCGCAGCTGCTGCAAAAACATCTGCAGCGAATGATTTTTTTGTGGTTTTAATTCCCAGAAAACACAAATAAGAAAACCACTTACGTTGTAGACGGCTGATTTTGCATTCAGATAGAATAACTCCACCGTTATGATGTCCTTTAGCTGCGTTATGTTTTCTAAATAAAACCTATCCAAAACAAAAGAAGGGATAAGTTAGTGTTGCTGACAGTACTTGCTTTTTAAGGTGATACTTTTCCCATCAAACTTTGCCTTGTAAAGGTATTCACTCAACTTGAAATTAAATCCACAAACCTCAAGTTGTAATGCAGTTATTTGTTGTCAGATAGTACCTAATTCATAAATTAATAAATAAATTGTACCTTTAATCCTTTTGGATTAAAAGGTACAATTTGTTCCTTAAACAAACACCATCATAAAGACCAAAAAACACAGCAGAAATTTTAAAGATATCTAACATAAAATCCCATCAAAATACATTAAACTTTGTGACTATCATGAAAAAACAGGTGTGGGAGAACATGTCCATCAGCATCGCTAATAAAGAGTTTTTTTCACATTAAAGTAAAGCAAAGCATTGCTCTCTGATGGTGAGACAGAGCCAAATATGAAAAGATGAGTTATTACCTGACTAGAAAGTTCAGGGAAATGGCTCCAGGTTTCTTAGAAAAGTCATGTTCAAGAACCCTTCGATCCATCTGCAACCACTTACACTGACCACTGAAGGAGTAAACATGAACACATAAAAACACATCTGCAAATTTGATTAATTCTCTCTACAAATGAAATAAGACTACAATTTACATACTTGTCGTCAAAAAATGCAAGTCCAAAGAATTCCTTCTCTTTGAGGTTGAAGTGGGAGGACACCAAGTCGAGGAGCTCATATGACAGAAGCTTTGGCTGAGATGGAAAGATAGAGATTAGACTGAATGTAGTGAACACACCGTTCATCCAAAGAGCAGTCATGGTGAGAGGTCACCATTGAGTAAGAATTTATTCAAGAATATTTTGAAAGCAGGGTGGTCTTTTTCCTCACACTCTGCTAGTAGAGTGGCTGAGGTGCAGGGAGAAGAAACACAGCCCTTTTTTGCCTACACTCATGGTTATCAAACTATTGTAGAAGTACCACTAGTGGTTTAAGAAATAAGAAGTTTTTGGGACCAGTTTATGTTCTGTTTTATGTATTTCTGAAGCTGAATGATGGATGTAAAAGCAACATAAAACCCAATTTAACCATGTTGTAGTTGCAAGTAAAACCTGGAAAACCACTAAGAACGACCCATTGTTGTACTCAATGAATAACCGTTACGGTAACATTAGCTTATTATTAAAATAATTTGAGGTGGTCCTTCACTTCATAATGTCAAAACATAGCACAAGCATCTAAGTTTTATATGCACATCTCATTAGCTCCAACTAAAGAATCTGCTTCACCTAGATGATAAATACTCCATAATGCTCAGCAGTCGTCAACATAGTAGGGAAGATACTGCAAAAGTGCTTCAAAGAGAAATTCAAGTGCCTTACGGTACAGATATAATAGCCTTTCAAAGTAAGGTTTTATATCAATATCATACCTGAACCAGCAGCTCGAGCTTTCTGTCATCCAGCAGCTGAACCTGGCACAGTTTACCATCAGTCATCTGCAAGGGAAGAGACGAAAAAGCTGAGGGCTTGTGAGAGATTTCAAGTAATCCATAATCACAAAGCATAGGGATATGGTGTTATTATGTGTTCATAATGCATCTGTCAACATGACAGCAAAGCATCTAAAAGGTCTTAGAAGATTTGTGATTTTGAAAATATTGCTGGTCTTGTGGTTTCCTACTCCCACTTTATGTTTCTTTCCAACCAAAAGTCAGTTCATACATGCTCTAGGGTCACTTTTGCCAATTCTGGAACCTAATGTTTTAAAATAGTCTAAAATGCTCTCTATGATGTTTTTCAGTTTCAAAGAAAAAAAAATTGCAATCCTTAATGCCCCAGTTTTGCTCCACATTATTCATCAAAACCATTTGTTACCAACATAAATAAACTGATGCACAATGGTTTAATACATGGGTATGGAATGGAATTAGGTAGAAACAAGTCATAAGAGGCAGCAAGAAAAAAAGGGGGCCAAATTGATGAAGCAATGAATTGACCAAGAGTTGAAGAGAAAAAAAAGCTCCTTTTGACTCAGTAGTTAATAATGCAATCCTATTTAAAACACTACTGTGTTAATGACAATAAAACCATTATTCCAAGGATTTATTGCTGTGGTAACCAAAGGAAAGGATTTGAAGTTTTTGCTCTTAGTCTTTGTATAGCAGAACAAAGGTATTAAGGATTATACCAACCTGGATTATTTAGATATTATTCAGGCTGGTTTAGAAGCTACATTTCAGATCTTTCAGAAGTTCCTTTAGAACAGGATAACTACTTTGACTTAAAGATGGTGAAGTGTGTGCAAATCAGAGCAATTGGGTTTCTTCACAATTTTAATTTATTGGTGTGATTAAAATGTAAGAAAAATGTCAGAAATTCAAAATAAAATAGCACCAAAGCATGTGCACTGAAAGTAAAATATACCAAAAGCCTACGTAAAGTTTTTATTTATTTATTTTAATGTATTTTAATCTGTATTTGATTTATTTGGTACAATACATAAAAACACACATTATTCCAGAACATATGATAAAGACATAGATTCATACACAAAAATATGTTTAATTAAAGAATTACACTAGTTGGTGATCAAGAATTAACCTACTAGACCTATCAGATATTTTAAATAAAAAACAAAAAGGCTTTCGCTAAAAAAGACAACAAAAAAAAACACATTTATCAAGATTTAGACTAAGGTCAGCATTTTTGCAATTTTCTTTGGTAGCCTCATGCATGATTAAAAACAAGATGATATTTTTGGTGCAAGATCCAATTCTTTTTTTTTTTTTTTTGTCCTGCAGTGTACTTTTAGTTATCATAATTCATGGCTGACATGCTGGGATTGTGAAGTTCTCCGTATACCGGATAAATGATACAACCTTGCAAAAGTGACAGATTGAGGTTAACCTGTTTAACAACTAAAAAACAACTCCCAACCTGGGAAGAAAAAAAAATCTTCCTCCCCAATTTGACAGAATGAGGTTGATTGCAGCTTCTAACAGTAGCAGTGAACCTAGCAGGTACTGTACCTGAAAGATCTCTCTGGGGAGAGCGCAGGTGTGGATGCATCCGTGACTTGCTCTCATCCTATGAACAGCGTCTGTTCGTAGATGTAGCTCGTAAAACTGCTACCTCTGACTGACTGGCTGCTGGCGAGCACAACTAAAGAGAAGACTGCTCCATCCTGGAAATCAACAGGAGCAGCCGAGCCTTTGCTCTGTGCACTGACAGCTTACACAATGTGAACTCAACAGCTGACCTACAGTAATGAGGGCTGTCTGAGCCAGATTCCTGACCAACAGTTTAGGGTTTATTCCTTTTAAATGCAAGCAGTAAAGGTCAGAGGAAAGGAAAAGAAGTGTTCTGCCATGTCTGAACAAGCTGTTGAAGCAGGACAAGTGTACTACTTTTGTCTTTGTATTTTTGAATGGATTAATTGATTGAATAACGACTGTCACAAATTGACAGATTAATTTGGAAATTTAAATATGTGCAAAGTTGGATCTCCAAGCATAGATCATGCTTACAAAAGCCAAATTGCTCCAGGAAATCAAACATTTCAATGACCTTAACTGTTTATGCAAGGAGTGATTGAAATATTGAGCCAAGTTCATTCCAGAAGCTTCTTATGACCACAAAAGCTGTGTGGTTTGTGTGCAACTTGCTAGGATATATTTATTTTAATATTAGTGGTAGTAGATAATTGAGCCTTTATACATACTTTTGAACCTGTGTGGATTGGATCATTTATTTTATTATGGAGTTATTTTAGAAAATCATTTTCCCACCCTAATGAGTAAATACATTGTCTTGATTCATTTAATGTTTGACACACCCTGTCAATTGTTTGAATGACATCATCTTTAATTATTTAAGCAGCTCTTTGTCAACTGTTTCCCTTTCAAGAAATTAGTTTGTCTCATTACCATAGTCATAAATTTTATTTTATGATCTAAATTAAAAGTGTGTATTGAATAAATCTAATTAATTTCAAGCTGGCCTACATCTGACAGTCACAAGAATATGATTACGTTGAGTTAATCTGGATTTAGTTATGGCTGCATCTCAGTGGGGTCATGTTATTTGTCTGTGTTAAAGTCATACAGAGCTCTGTACTATAAAATGACCACTAGAGGGTGCAGGAACGACTCTTTTTCAAAGCGAGGAATTTAGGATGTGGACAATGGCTTCATCTATATAAGCAGTTAGGGGTTCAGCTGATTAAGATAAAGTAGGCAAGATCAAGGAGCTGCCATTTTTAACAGCCCACACAATTAATCATCTGAGCGCTTACTGCTATCAGATAGAGAAGCACGGGAGTCCAGAATGGAATGAATGAATGAATGAATGAATGAATGAATGAATGAATGAATGAATGAATGAATGAATGAATGAATGAAGTTATTGCTTAGGAGTGACAGGCAGAAGAGGCTCTACACCACATTCAGACGCACCTGACCCCAGATCATAGGCGACAACCCATTCAGACTCCTGGATACGGAAAAATCTGCACTGCTGTTTATATAGCATTTGCAGATGTTTCATCTTACAGTGTCTTGAAAAAGTCTTAAGTCTTCTTAATTTTGTTATGTTACCACAACAAACTCCAATGTATTTTTCATGTTTATTTTGTAAACCAACTTACCATACCATACCAACTTTATTTATAAAGCACTTTATACACCGACAGGACCAAAGTGCTATACACAATCATAAAATACAAAGCAATATAGACAAACATAAAGAATACAGTAAAGCTACAAAGGGAAAGACGAATGAAGTCCACATTTTCTACTTTTTGAGAAATCAAACTCAGAAATGTGTTATTTTGGTTTAACATCACCCCCTTGACTCTGTTACCTCTCATCAACATCCAATTCTGATAAACACCTCCAGAAGTCCACATGTGTGTACTTTAGTTTACTTACAGCTGTACCATGAAGACCTCAGGGGTTTGTTGGATAACATGATGCTGTCATGAAGACTAAATAGCACAGCAGTCAGGCCAGGGACAAACTTGTAGAGAAATATAATCTTTTAAAATGTATAGCAGTCCGCCAAAACTGAGTGAGGGTTGGGCAAGGAGTGCATTATCCAGAGAAGCAACCAAGTGGTGTATGGTAACTCTGGAGGAGCGACAGAGATACGCAACTCAGTCATGGACTCAGTTGTTAATGAAAGAATGGCAGGAAGAAAGCTAAAAGAAGTCTCATTTCCAGATTGCCACAAAACCAATGGGAATACAGAAAAGTGTATTTTTCAAAGCTAAACTGAATAAACCAACCCATACATCGCAGTAGGTTTCAAATTGATTGCAGAGTGCATTTCAATTATTGAGTTGAACTTTAGGTACTTAGATTTACAGTGCCACTTTCAGTTTGTAGTGTTAAGACTATAAACCTCAGTATGTGTCATTAGGATTTATGTGATAGCGTAATGCAAAGTAACAAGGATAAGGAAAAATACATGGAAGGAAAACGACACCTGTTTTTGAAACATGCAACATACAGTACAGTGCTATGTAATCCGCCTGTAGACACCATCCTCATGGGGACATCAAGGAGGCTGTGGAGATGATTTTCTTCAGCATAAACAAGGGAAGATTGTCACAATATTCTTTCTGAAAATATTTCTAAAACATAAAAATTACTTGTGTGCGTCAGCCACACGCAATACCAATAAAATCCATAAAATTTTGATGCTGTGATGTGACAAAATGGGAAAAAGTTTAAAATAACTTACCAATAAACTACATTAAATAATGCTGTTAGATCTCATTTTTCTTCCCAGAAAAATCTGGGAAGAAAACAGAAAAAATTGACATCTACTTTTTCTTCTGAGAAAAATTAGATGTAACAGATGAATTATCTCTATATTCAAATCATATGAACTTATGAATTAAAAAAATCCCAGTGGAACTTGAACGAGGCACACATGTTTCATAGGTGTTCTGAAAATGATCCTCATTTTAAGTTCTAACCTTCTGATGCATTTGCTCACTTCACTAATTCCAATTTCACAATCTTCTCTGGAGCAAATGTCAACCTTGAGGTGAACAATAGGCTTAACATCTCTGTCTCCTGAGCACACCGTCTGTCAGTATTTAATACGTCACACTGGTTAAATGTCATGTCCAGACTGCAGCCTGTTTTATCTCGTTTTCCCAATTTAATGCATTATTGATGAGGTCCAATATCAAGTCACAGCCTGCTCCCTGCTCTTATGTGCTCTTTTAAAGATGCCTGATGTAATTAACAAACATATTGCTTTTTGAACTCTACTTTGAAATAAACTGTCTTAATTCGTAAGATATTTATTTGAATAATAAATAACACATTTAATGACTTGATTCACATTTACACACACAAATCTAGAGAAACAAAAAAGGCCGACATGTGACTGGAAGCAGCTTAAAACAGGATGTGACTCCCAATGAAATGGTTAATACCAAAACACAAGTTCTATGATATAATAACTTGGGATTTAATGTGTGTAGTAGCATAATATGTATTGTTATACAATGGCTTTTTGACCTTTGTTACCTGACCTCTACTGTTCCTACAAAGAGCTCTAACCGAAGGTCTATAGTGATTTTGAAGTTTGCTAAAGAGGCCTCAGGGAAACCAGCAGTACTGAGTACTTCTTCAAATAACACTGGCAACATGCTGAGGTTGCCGTGATTGGTTGACATAATCAATGACATTTATAATAATCTATCAATATTAATAGTTTTTGTTGGCATATAATTTTAAGAAATGTATCTCTTTTAATTTGAGTATTTTTTTTCTAAATTTATAGCTGTTTTTCTTTCCATCACTGTAAGTATATTCCTGATTTAAAACAAGTCAACATCTATGGATCGGAAAAAATTAAGCAGGTCTGGTTAAAGTCCGAACTTATATTCAATTGTGTTGCAGGGAGTGAGATGAATATGTATTTAGTAAAGGGTATACAGAAAATGGATGGATGGATGTGGATGGATGGATGGATGGATGGATGGATGGATGGATGGATGGATGGATGGATGGATGGACGGACGGACGGTCAGTA
>CAEFZX010017131.1:0-21059 GCA_903066825.1 Alfaro cultratus
ATATTTTATAAAAATAAAAAAATATAATTAAAAAAAAAAAAAAAAAAAAAAAAAAATTTAAAAAAATATAAAAAAAATAAAAATTCTATTTTTTTTTTTTTTTTGTCCAAACACAAACCACAACTCAGGTAGCAGAATCTTTGGTAGCAGACAGTGTTGCAACAAGTCTGAAAAGGCCTCTGACTGAACACTGCTTTTGTATGACAGTCTTATGACTGCCATGACATGCTAACAGCTCAAAATCCAGGCAGGGCAGCAGATATTTCACAGTAGCATAGCCTAGATGACTCCATGAGTTGTTGGAAAGCTCAGCTAATCGTCTCATTTATTTTTGCTGCTCCTCTTTAAAGAGTGACTAAACTCCCAAAGAATTCTTTGCAAATAGACACAGTCTAAATTGGTGCTTAAGGTTTCTATCTTTATGTTTCTGTGAAAATTTTGTCTAGTTAATCATTAAAAGCTATCTAAAAATAGTAAAATATCAAAAATATGTTCCAGTTTGTACCAAAAATTATGTTCTCAATAAACCAGTAATCACATTTGGACATTTCATGTTCTCTAAACGCTTCACAGGTTGTTTTCATGCAGACAATGAAACAATTTTCTATGCATCAGGTCTAAGTCACAGCTCTGCTTCACCTTGTAAATGTGCTTCACTTTCTACCCACCTGGCCGTTGTCCAGGACCATGACCCTGCTGCAGCTCATCACTGTGTTGAGTCGATGTGCGATGATAAGAGTTGTGCAGCTGTCGAATGCAGTGCGAATCGTCTCCTGGATCAGACGATCAGTCTCCGTGTCGATGGCCGCCGTAGCCTCGTCCAGAATAAGAATCTAAAAACAGTTTCAGAGAGAGAAACAATGAAAAATGCAGCTTTAAACAGTTATTCACCGCCTGTGCCTTTATACATAGTTAATGATGCAGTTAAGGTGGCCAACACTAGGTGGCACTGGTATCCCATTGAAAACTAGATGAAAGGAGGCTCTTATTTTCTCATTAACTGAACCTGAGGAGATCATTGCTCATCCAGAGAAAAAGTTGAGGATGTAAATAAAAGATGGCAGCACAATTCAATCTGCACCTTGCTGTTCCTCAGGAGGGCCCTGGCCACACAGAGGAGCTGCCGTTCTCCCACCGAGAAGTTCTCCCCATTCTCCGTCACCTCCGAGTGGAGGGAATGAGGCAGCTGGCAGACCTGTGGAGGGTCACGCAGGGATCAAACTGTGAGGACAGGCTTTGCGTGCAATCTACAACCTGTTGATCAAATAACTTACCATTTCTTTAATGTGGGTTTTCTCAAGAGCTTCCCAGATCTGCAAGTCAGAGTATTGATCCCACGGGTCTAAATTGCTCCTTGGGGGAGAGAAATCATAACAAAGATGAAAAAACTTCACATTAATGCAACAAATTAATTCACAAGGCCTTTCAGTATCTAAAATTGACATTACAAGTAAATAGAAAGATGTTTATGCATAATATACTCCTGATTTTGTATATAAAGGAGATCGAAGTTTATTGCTTCCTGTTTGCGAATGCATTTTTAAATGACACGAATCTCCACCCAGGTTATCATCTTAATTAGATTCCCTTTGCACCAATTTTAATGAATATTTTTCCAAGTTGCTGCTGACATACATTTTACAGGGTAATTATCCACAGGCTGTAAATTCTGAGGCGTTAGGAGGCCTATAAACAGCAGCAAGCAGATCTTATGTCTGCCATTACCTGAAATTGTTTTTACTCTTCCCACCTGCCCTCCCAAATGTTTACTCAGCCAGAAACATCCAACAAACACGCTGCAGGTTTCTGTTCTTGCGTTTCGCTTTCCTTTCACTGCAGTTTTAACCAGTTTTCAGCTTAAAGGTCAGACTCTGCAAGTATTACAAATGATCAATCATGTTTATATTCTGCATATTGAGGTGCTTCTCAGTAAATTAGAATAACTTGTAAAATGTAATTTTTTTCAGTAAATTAACTTGGACGTGAGACGCATACTTTATAAATGGTTTCATTACATCTAGAGTAAAATATGTCAAGGATTTATTTGTGTTTGTTTTGATTGTTTTGACTTCAAGGCAAATAATTAAAAAAAAATCAATAAATTAGTTCCTCAAAAATATCCTGCATGTTTTAGTTGCTTCCCTGCTGCCACACCTGACTTTAATTAATGGTGACTAACAGGCGTCTGCAGCACTTGATGGCACGCTGAGGAGATGATGCAATCATTAAAATGTAATGTACTGGAGCACAGACACTCCGAAAACAATGCTACACAATTTGTAAATAAACATGTTTTTTTCTCACTTTTATTCAATATTCAATAATTACTACATTCATCTAGAATAAATGAGGCTTTCGTTTTCTAGTTGGCCTTGAATTCTTAGGGTTTTCTCCTCCACTTCAAACATTTTCAGTCAGAAACTTTTCTATTTTGCGCTCACTTCACTAGCTTGAGAAGCAAAGCAGCTTGATAAATTTGACTAGCAGCCAATCAGAAAGATGAGCATAAAAATTAACATTTCATTAAAAGTTATGGGCAACATGTGAAAAGCTCTGCCTTTCTGTTTGACTTGAAAATTAATACAGTTTAGGGATGATCTGTAGATTAATTTTGGATGAACCGAATAATTATTTGATAGCCACCTGAGGAGTTGTGGGTAAAATATATTTACGAACAAAAGTTTTTTTTTCTTTTTTTTACCATTATATATATATATTTTATACATTTTTGGTCTAATTATAGCTCTGAGGATGTTGTTCCTTCAGCAACTGACATTTATTTTGAGTCTGTATGCGCCAGTTAAGAATTAATCAATTACTAAATTAATTGACTATTAATTCAATAACAGACTCATCACAATTAATCTGATTCGTTGCTTCAGACCTAATTAGAAGTAATTGTTTTTTTGTAGGGTATTTTTGTTCAAAATTAATTTTACATCCCAGAACGGAGCAGGACTCCCAGCTACTGCTGATAAAGTAATAGTAATTGGATTACCTGACGGTCCCAATAAAGAGTACTGGCTCCTGGGGAATGATGGCCAGCTTGCTCCGCAGGTCATCCAGGCCAATCTGTGCAATATCGATCCCATCAATGACTATAGAGCCTGCGCTGAGCTCCACAAGCCTGAACAAAGCCACAGCCAGAGAGGACTTCCCTGCAAACACACACACACAAAAAAAAATGCTGAGCCGACAAATGTGGACATGTTGAAACAGAGACGTAAATGTGAGCTGGAAACGCTGCTGGCTGAGGAACAGAGAAGGGGTCAACTGTACCTGATCCTGTGCGGCCCACAATGCCGACGGTCTCTTCGGGGAGAATGGTAAACGACAGGTTCTTAAGCACCAGTGGCAGATGATCCCGATAGCGCATGTCCACATCCTGGAAGCTGATCTTCCCCTGCTGAGGCCAGGAGGGGGCAGGAGCGGCTGCCTCAGGACTCTGTTTGGGCGCCTCACAGTCAAGACTCTGAGATAAGGAGAGGAGATGGTATCTGCTATGAATCACTGAGTTCCTGAAGAGGAGTGGGGCCCCCCACTGATCTGTACTGATTTTTGCTTTATAAGCTTTTTTTCCGCTCTTTGCACTAAAGGGGAAGAAGTTGTGGCTTGCGTGACAAGCTCTGTCATGTGCTATGGAGTGTGTACAGATCACACACACACAACACAAAAACATGAGCAAAACTCGGCGGCTGCCCTGATGAAATCTGCTGCATCATTCTGGTTACCTGCTGTCAGGGCTGGGCGATAAATCAATTTCATCGATTAATCAAGTTTTTGGTTTCTGAAGATATAAGTTTTGGAAAATGTGGATTTTTTTTCACCAATGCACTCCTTTGTCCATAGTTCAGAGTCATGTCAGTTCATTTGGACTTTAAATTCAGCTCAACTCTGCGACAAAGTCTTAGAGCCAGGCTAAGATTTTTATTTTTTTATTGCAAGGCTAACGTCATAATAGTACAAGATTGCAGTCGTAATATTTGGGAATAAAGTAGTAATTTTATGAGAAATCCAACATGGAATATAAAAAAATTAAATGTGAAATGTTGAGTTATACTTTGGTATAAGTTTTATAGATAATATTTCATATTTTAAAATATCAGCATCAAAGTATTATATTATTATTATTATTATTATTATTATTATTATCATCAGTACCAAGACTTTAAAACAACAGATCCTGATAACTCTAGAAGCATTTTTTACAATTAAAAAGCTTCTAAGTTGTTTTTCTGGTGAAATTGCATATTTTTTCTGCTAATATTATGATTACATTCTTGTCATGACGCAAAACTTTTTGTAGATTGCCCCTGTAAGTTCTGTAGTAAAAATTACAGAAAGGATGATTGAAATAAAAGCCACTTTTTGAAAATATTTTCTGTCTTTTGTAATTTCTGTTTTTTATAAAAGAAATCAAGCAAATTAAAAAGAAAATTTAAACTGAAATTCAGATCTGATGTGAAAAAAAGAGATTCTATTTTTAAGCCATATCGCCCAGTCCTACCTGCTGTGATCCCACAGACTAACGCTCCTTTACCTTTATATAATGATTTATCCTTTCAACCGATGTGAAGCGAGCTTCGGTCTCGGAGAGCAGCCGCACAGTGAACTGAAAAAGGCCGGTCAGCTGGAGGTGAAACACAAACAGAGAGTTAAAAGGTTAATAATTATCACTGTCACACCAATTACCTTAAAGCACTGCCTGTTTAGGCATCATCAGCAGAGATTCATTGACATGCCTCCTTCACAGCCTCGCTAATTGATCTCAATTATCTGCACTGATTGTGTTTATTAGAACATGCAATAAAATGCTGCAAAATTCACACTTAAACCAGCTCCTCCACACACACACACACACACGCACACACACACACACATATATAAAGAAATTCATACCTATAGCAAACCTCTGTGTCTTATTTTGGTATTTTATGTCATAGACTGCTACAAAGTAGTGTATAATCGTGAAACTGAAGAAATATCAAAAATGATAAATACAGATTTTAAAGGTGAGGGATGTATCCTGCTGCCCTTTACTCTGAAACCCCTGAATAAAATCCAGTTTAAGAATCCACCTCAATAACAAAAAAAGCTTGTTCGCCTGTTCTGTGAAGGCCTCAGAGGTTAAGAACAATAGTGATCAAACACAACCATGAAGATAAAAACAAAACAATTTAAAAATGACAATTGACTAATAAAACAAATAACGTAGCTGTAGCTCGACCAGTAAATTAAGAGCTACACCTTTCAAAAAGACTTGTCACTTTCCGACAGGATAACGACCATAAACATAGAGCCATGTTTTAGATCAATGTGTACTCGTGCATTAGAATGGTTTAAAGTCCAGACCTAAATACAACTAAGAATCTGTGGTAAGAATTTAAAACTGATGTTCAGTTCTAGCTCAAGCTCCTTCTGAAGAATGGAGCTTGAGCTAGTTGGCAAAGAAAAATGCTTAGAATTTTCATTTTCTAAATGTATAAAGAAACACCCTAAAAAAAGACCTGCGGCTGTAATTGCAGCACAGGACATTTCTGCAAACTATCAGGCTTTCTGCAGGTTTCACCAACTCAAATTTAAGACTTTTGAAGACCATTTGACAAAATGCTGAAAATATTTCTAAGCTTGGAAAACTATTGAGGATGAAATGGTGCTTATTATGAGATTCACTACAGCTACATTGTCCAGCCAACTGGCAATAAATTGCTCTTATCCATGATAGAAGAAAAAAAGCTAGCCAGCATGATTATACTAGCAGCTAGTTAGCGGTAGCATCAACCACCTCAAGCCACAGAATGTCAACTTTTGTCTGACAGAAAAGTCCTTCAAGAGCAAAATCCAAGCTCCATAGAGTATGCTAGATTAAATAGTTCTGCCATGACAAAACTTCAGACTTGAGATTAACAAATTTAATGCCAAGTTGCATTTAAAAAAAATAAATTTAAGACATTTTAGGGATGCACAGACATCCCAACTATAGGCCAAGTTACCGTACTTTACACTTGAGTGGGTGAATACAAATGCACAACACACTTACAGTTTTTATATATAAAATGTCCAAAAAACCATTTTCTTTCTTCAAATCTTATCAAAAAAAGATGAATTTAAAGTTTGTGGTTGCAAAAGTGACAAAATGTTAAAATTTTGTCATTTAATAAATACTTTTGAAAGGCACTGTACACATATTTGAGGCTTATATTTCTCCATATTTGTTCACTGACCTGCACTGCATATGAGATAGCCAGGCCTGCATAGGCTGGAGGTATCTGACTCTGCATGAAGACAATCAGAAGTGCCACAGCAGTGATAAGGGAGATGCTGATGAGGTCCAGGCGAACAGCCAGCCAGCGCATAGCACAGCTAAAGAGGTAGTTGGTGGCCTGGTTGGTGTCCAGCAGCTCCTGGTATCTGTAGAGAAAAAAAAGACAGTGTTTGTAAATCTATTTCAGCAAGGATGGCTCTGCAGTGCAGTGCTTGCTGAAGGCAAAACTTCTAGCATGCGGTTTAATATATTTATGGGGAGAAGAGCAAAGAGAGAAACTACAAGAGGAGATAACGTGAACTTAAAGTTTAATGACGTCTGTCGAGAACAAATAGCCTTGACTTCACCTGTCGAGGAAGCTGTGCCCTCTTCCATACGCATGTATGGTGGAAAGTCCCTGCAGACTGCTGGTTATATGAGAGGTGAACGGTGACTGACTGATGTTCTCCAGGCGCTTCAGCTCGCGAATGAAAACTCTGAGAACAGAAAAGGACGCTGTTTTAATTTCAACTTGAAACAAACTAATCATTTTTGGTAAAGCACATTGCTGAAATCATGCTGATTAAAACTCCAGAGGAGCATGAAATCGTTATTCCGCTTGGATTTGTTTCCCTGAATTCCCATGAAAATTCACTTCAGTTATCATCAGGTCCGAAAACACACCAGAACCGCTGGTATCATTTGGAGGGAAAATATCTGATTAATGTGTAAATAATTAGATTAAAGCTTTAAACTTTCCCAAACTTACATGTAATGTATTTGCATTTTAAGTGATAAACTAACACAAAGAAGCACACAAACAGCTAAAAGACAATAGAGCGTTATTATTGAATTTTGAGAGGTTTTTTTTGCCAGGAAATAATCTGTTAGGTGAAACTGTTCACCATACTTCTTTGCCTCCGATACATTAGTTGGAGTGTTTACAAGAATTGATATCCAGGTTTTAGAATAGATTCTCTCTGGACTTGGATTAGGCCATTTTAAAACATGAATATGCTTTGACCTAAAACCATTTCACTGTTGCTCTGGCTGGATGTTTAAGGTGTATTGTCCAGCTGTAAGGTGAACTTCTGATCCAGAATAATGTTTTGTAGCATGTAGCATGTTTTCTTCCAGGATGTCCCCAATATTTACTTCCATTGATCTTTCCATCAACTTTGACCATCATTTCTCCCACTGCTGACTGAAGAAAGATGAGGGATTGTTCCAAGTCATACAGTTTAAAAGACAATTATCCCTGATATTAACCAACTCTGTGTAAACTTCTGAATTTAAGTACAGTTACAAAAAAATCTCTGAAACATTCAGGCTTTCTTGCATTTAGCAAATAGAAATAATTTTGATAATTCTAACTCATCTTTAACAAGAGAAGTTTGTTTTGGTTTAAATTCAGACAGTGAGAAAAAAAAAAGTATTTTTATTCAGTGTATGTAAATATTTATTTCTTTGTGTGGTTCTAGCCTGTGGTTTTAGTGTAGGACAAAGAAGGCCCTACACTAAAACCAATAAAATTTGTAGTGGGAATGTGAAAAGGGTTAAAAATACCCTAAATAATATGAAGGGTGAATCATGGAAACCAAAGTGCAGAGGGAAGCTTGAAACCTGAATGAAACATGAAGTTTTGCGACGGTGAGTCAAACCACTTTAAAAACTAATGCATGATTCATTTCAATTGAACTGGTATGGGACGTTTTCTAAAACCCCAAAAGGCGCGTTGTCACATTAACACAGAAATACAGCTGAGCAGGGAGGCAAAGGAAAATTGGTGAATAAAGGAGAGGAAAATGCTTAAGCTCTAGTGATGCTGCAGCAGACAGGTTATGATTAGACGCGATGCGCCCCACAACACAGCATTTGTTTTCCTGATTGGTTCTTTCTCACCACTGACGATTACAAAGTACTCAATTGTGAGGCACACTCTTTGTAGACGAGAGTTTTTGATGCAGAAGTGCGAGGAGAAGAGGTTTACTGACAAAGGTAGAGTTTTGTCTACTTTTGGCTGCCAAGACAGAAAAGGAGAGTTTGGGAATTACAAGTCTCGCATGAATCATTTGGCTTCCTCATAAAAGCTTGTGAGGAGACGAGGAAAGAACATGACACTTGTTCCCTTCCAGGCAGCCACGCACACCAACTTGTTTATGCCCTGGGCAGTTTAACTTCAGAAATCCCAGAAATAAAGCATTTTTAAAAGTGGGTAATTTCAAGTGTAATTCAGTCTGACTAATAAAGCTGCTGAAACTGAACACTACATATCACAAAAAAAGGTGATGGCAGCATTATGGTGTGAGAATGCTTTTCAGCATTAAGAAGAGGAAAGCTGCCTCAGGTTTTAAGCTTTATTTTGTAAAAATAAAATAAATACTCCACAATTATGCACTACTTTTATGTGGTCCACCACATTAAATTCTAATAAAATAAACCGTTTGTGATTGATGGAATGTGAAAGATAAAACATTTATCTCTCAGTTATGGCAAAACATTTGAGTTTTAAATGTTTTTTTGTCCCTCACAGTGTAATCACTGCCGTGAGCGTCATGTGGAATAAAAAAATGTCAGTGAGGGAAATTCCCAGACAACCTTTCCAAGAACTGGAGAGATGAGAGTCTGACCTGGAGATACGATTGATGACACAGAGGAAGACACCCAGGGGTAAGATGGAGATCAAGAACCAGGGGAAGACCATGCCCACCATCCCCAGGCAAAACAGCACCAGAGTCAGGTTCTGCAGCAGCATTTCAGCTTGCATGGTCAGACGCACATCCACTGTGAAGATGAGAAAAAAAACACATCAGCGGCCCAGTGTGGTGCCAGATGTTCAGAGGCATTCTGTACAACTGAAGACCAGTTTGGATCTTAATCATGAAGATGTTTTGAGGCACTTTGACCAACTATAGTAGTATAGTAGGATTAACAAAGTTAAGTCACGGGAAAAGGAAAGCTTCTCTGTTAAATA
Organism: Alfaro cultratus; assembly: GCA_903066825.1. Classification (NCBI taxonomy): domain Eukaryota; kingdom Metazoa; phylum Chordata; class Actinopteri; order Cyprinodontiformes; family Poeciliidae; genus Alfaro; species Alfaro cultratus. The sequence goes on from CAEFZX010017131.1 coordinate 9,219, forward strand.
ATGCATGATTTGTGTTTATATAGGTCTTTTGAAAATGACTTTATGCTTTCTTACGTGCCATTTAGTCTGAATACATTCATTTAATTTGACTGAAAAGCGTTTAGAATCAATTTAAGCAGCAGTGATTACTTTACTGAAGTTATTACTTCAGTAAAGTAATCACATTACTTTAATGTGATTACTAACACATTACTGATTACTTTACTGAAGTTATTACTTCAGTAAAGTAATCACTTTACTGAAGAAGCTGCTTCAGTAAAGTTATTGTTTTCTTCATGGCAGTAGTCGTCAGATTGTTGTAGATTAATTTTGCCACCATTTTTTCTTTTTACCATTGCTTCAGTTGATTAAATTATGTGGAAATTGTTGATGCAGTTTTCTCTTAAAAGCCCACCACATTATTTGTTTGTGCTGAGGTGTGAACTTTAACAGGAGCATTGTAATACTTTTATTCTTTTCTTTTTCTGTCATTCTGCTTACGAGTCAGACAGCCTTACATTTGACTCTATAAAATAGAGAAGGTCACAGCTGGCAAGCCCAGATCATCGTCCCTCCACCACCGTGCTTGACTGATGACATGAGAGGTTTGTCCTAATTTGTTGGGTTCTATAATGGCCAAACATGGCATTTCACAGTCTTTTTGGAGAATGAACTTCAATATTACAGAGTCTGAGAAGTACACTTTGGAGTTTTCTTCTAGTTTTCCAACTTCATTTTGCTCAGAAATGACCAAATGTTCATCTCAGACTTTGAAGGCCTCAGCTGATATTTAACATTTTAGCTGAGAAGTTCATTCTCTAAATAAAATGCCATATTTGTCCCAGGTTGATGGGTAGCAACAGATTGCTGATGTCTTCGCTCCTTTGGCATTCTGTCAAATACACAACAAGATGTTCTAGACTTGCACGCTGACAAAAGTCCTGCTTTTTCCAGTAGTGGGCAGACTGATGTTGACCATTTAATCAAATGCATTTGCTCTGCAGTGTCTTAATCTGAACATTTAAGTCTACTGATGTTTAAATATGGGTGAAAAAGCTGTTGGCGACGATCAAGCAACCTGACTAAGACTAAAAAAGTTAGAATTTCCAAATATTTTTTACTAAAAGATGCCCTTGGAGTTCCAGTGTTAAAAGGTTTGCAATAAAAAAGTGAAAGAATGTTGAGGGTTTTGAACAAAAGCCAAAAATGCAAACAAAAAAACTTGACGCACGAAGACAAGACAAGTGGAGTGGATAACAGAGAGCAATTCGCAAGGGAAACACACTGTGTCTCTGCACTACACCTTGTCAACCACGGTGACTTCACTGACTGAGAGCCTTCCTGGGGGAGAGGTTCTCAGTCAAGGCAAATCAAGCCTCACCCTCATCCATGTCCCTGGAGAAGCGGGTCAGGATGCGACCCAGAGGCGTCGTGTCGAAGAACCGCATCGGGCTGAGAAGGAGCCTGTGGAACAGCTTGTCATGGAGAGCAGAGGCGGCCTTCATGGTGCACTGTCAACGCAGATGAGAAGTCATGTTTGAACATGAGACCTGACATGTAAACAAACAACTTGAACAAGCAGACGGCAGCAATCATAGGTTGGGGGGGAAAATCACTCAGCGATCGAGTCGCTCAATCCAGTGGCAGCCACATGTTACCAACACCAGCACTCCATATGCTGAGCATGTGCGAGGAGCTGGGTGGCTGTTTTCCTTTGGCTGTCAAATCCCAATTTATAATGAGTTTCTGGGAGGCCTACATAAAGGTTGCGACCCAATTCGCAAAAGACATTTCACCGATTGGACAGAAATTACATGTGGCAGCAAAGAACAAATTAATTCTATTAATGGAATATTTAACACTCACAAAGATCTCATCGCAGCTAGAGGTAAAAAAAGATCATCCATCTTTGAAAAATTAGCAATTTCAAGTGGCACGCATTAACGTGGGGGGGACTAACCTCCACGATGTTGTGTCAGAATGGGTTAGCGTGAAAAAGCGGACATGCACCCGAGGGGGCGCTGACATAAGCACAAACTCTTTTGTTGATTTCTGTTTTTTAATTCATTCCCAGACAGACACGCGCTGCCTTCGCAAAGCTGTGAAAAGCCGCAGTGGACAAATGCTAAATGGATTTGGCCTGCAGCTACTTTCCATTATGGCGCTGCACCCATGCGAGCATGAAAAATCACAATTATAGAGGAGCATAAAACTGTAAAACACTAATAACGTGAAGATTTTAAATTAAAGTTCATCACCAATTTCAAGTGGAACGCTTTCTTTAAAAAGAAATAGAATGATTTAAAGATGCTTACCTTGACAAACACCAACCCCCTCACAGTCTTCAGAAATAATGCTGCTCCCATGGAGATGACATAAACAGTGGAGTAATACTGAATATGGGGGTTGAGCCTCATGCTGTTGCTCTCCGTCGTTTCATTTGCAGAGATTAATGATGTGTTCTGAGGGCAGATGGAGCAACAAATTACAAACACAGAAAGAAAAAAGAAAAATTCCCCATTTTGCTCCCTAATGAAATTGAGAAAAGCACAGTTTGGCTTTCAAAAAAGTACATCAAATCCAGCCGGCCTGGTGACGTTTACTATTCGGAGCACATCCCTTCCATGGCGTCGACTCCATGCTTTGCTGCACATCTGTTTCTCAACTGCTCGTGCTTGTTTTTAATTAAGTTTACCGAGGTGCCGTTACTTTTTTAATCACGTGCATTCAGATTATTTCTCAGCCTGTTGCCACAACTGACTGAAACAGAGTGGTTAGTTTTCCTCCGGGATCCAAACACACGCTAAAGAGAGGTGTCTGCAATCCCTCTGCAAAAGTATTCCCACCCTTTAAACCAACAGAGGCCAAGTCCAGTCCTACAGACTAACTAAACTGCAAGTTTTAGATGCTTCCCTTCTCAAACACACCTGTGTGTGAGTGGCTCGCCAAAGAGAGATGCAGGTTAGTATCTCTGGTTAAACATTTGTTATGATACAAACACAAACTTCAATGTCTTTTAATGCGATTTTTTGTGACAGCAATGCAAAGCTGAGAAAAAAAAAAAAAAAAAAAAAATGTATTCAGCTCCTTTTACTGCAATACCCCTGGATAAATGCAGTGAAATCAATTAACCAATTAATTTATCATTTATTATGAATATGTGTTATTATGACAAGAATTCTGATTTATTGTTGTCTTGATAAATTTTAATCAATGTTCTTAAAAATCTAAACAAAACTGACATTATCGGGAGCTTGCCTGGGGACTAAGTCGAAGTCGCTTTGTGTGAGCATTAAGGCGTCCCAAAATTCAAGGATTACTCAAACATGCATAAATGAGCCTAAACACTCCAGGAAAGTTTTTGATGAGGAAATAAATTATAACATATATGGGATATTAAACAAAATTTTTGTTTTATGAAAAACAAAAATAACTCCTAACTTACCCCGCTGCCCTGCCTGATCCAGTGGCTCAGCCACCAGTTGCTAAAGGCTATGCTGCCGGTTGTGGAAAGGAAGAAGATGATGTTGATGATAAAGACCAGTGGCCCTCCTGCAGCTTTAATGTATGCTCCATAAACCGACCAGGCGACTGCACCAGAGCCTTTTTCTTCTGCTTTCATCAGGCGCTCTGAAACAAAAGACCAAAAATCAAAGAATTATTGAATACATATCAACATTCAGCTTTAACTTCACATGTAACAGGAATAGACAGCTTCTTTCACCTCTGCTCTTGCTTTCCACCTTTGGCGCAACCTTGGCAACTTCACCAGCACTGTCAGCTGTTTTCACAGCTTCCTTCCACAGTTTATTCTTTAAATTCTCTTTCACAACATTCTGAAAGACAAATATGAAAATAAAAGCTCAGATTTGAAAAAATCAAAAAACAAAACAAAAACAAAAAACAAATCAGCTTAGTGCCATAATACCACCCTGAATATAAACAGAGATATAAGTGACACAGTCTTTTTGCAGCTCACCAGTGAAATGATTCAACATAAATAATGAAAGACCTTGTATACATTAACATTTCTCTGCTATTGGGCCCAACTATCTGTACTCATGCATTATTCAGCTTGTAATGGTCTGTATTGATGTGCATCGAGGGGCAAAGATCCTTTAATCAAAGGAGCAGGCTTTGTCGCTCGCGTGGCCCTGGCCTTACCTCCTGTTGCATGCTGCTGAATAAGGTAGCGTAGTCACGCTCTTTACTCATTAGCTGTGCATGGTTGCCGTGCTCAACAATTTGCCCGTCCTTCATCAGGATGACATCATCACACTCGGGCAGATACTGAGAAAGAAACAAATAAAAAGGTAAAAGGGTTGCAGCTGATGTTTATAGACATGTAAAACATTCATAAAAACAGGAAGACTTAAATTCAAATGGTTCATGGTTGTTTGGGTATGATTGGAAAAACGCGTCGTAAAAGAACATTTCAAAGCTACTAGGCCACTTTTCTGTAAAATCAATGGCGCTGCCTTTAGATGCCATTCATCTTAAAAAGAACAGGTCATGGTAAGTTTTTCTACTTCTCTTGCTGTTTTGTTACAAGTCGATATTTAATCAAGACAAAATCTGCCCATCGAAAAACAAACTTTCCCGCACACATACGACTGATGACATCACATAAGGGCAAAACCAATCAGAGTTATTTTGACACAGATCGTTTTTGTTTCCTGTATGTGTTTAATTAAATTCTTCCTTCAAAAGATGCTGCCTGGTTTTATTCTGCAGGATTGCTGCAAAATGTATGTGCGAACACTTGGAGAATTTGGCAGCCATGATAAATAAATAAATGCTGGAAAATAAAAGAAATACATTAATTTTATTAATAAAATAATCAAATATAAGTAAATAAACTAAAATCTAGAGTTATTTAAAATATGTTTATGCACATAAATACAAAGTTAATAAAACGATGAAATAATTAATTAAAATTTCATTCATTTGGGCTAAATTTCGTATTTTCTGAACAACAGTCCATTCAGATTTAATTTAAACTGTCATTAAGTCTTTTGAAACAGACAAATTGTTCCTTAACTTGCATAGCAACACAACTTTAGACTGTAGCAGGCTTAGCTCTGTCCACTGACTTTGAAAAGTGAGGCTAAAAGTTAAAATAATTCATGATGTGATGCAGCACAGAAATATGAAACAGTTAAACATAAATAGTTGAATAATTTTATATACATTTAACTTATGATGAAAGCTAATTTTAATACATAATTTTCTTTATTTTATTAATTGAATAATGTAATTCTTAGTTATTTTATTTACCTAAATTATTAATTAATTAATTAACAGATTTACAATTGGATTTAAGTTACCACATCTATAAATATTTACTTAACAACTTCTTAATGCACTGAATTGTGGCACTTTCTACCTTGACTACAATAAAAGCACATGGAAATGGATTGTAAAGAGGACTAGGATAGAGTGAGATGGCAAAATTTCATCATCGAAGATCAATAGAGACAATTTTGAGTCACACTCCAATAATTTACTTGTATTCTGATAAGATACATTCAATGATTTTCAAGTCCCAGTCGAGCATCAACAGCTATGCCTGCTGAAAATGATCACCAGGCAGATTAAAAATGAGCCAAATCCTATCAGACTCCAGTCAAGAACCTGGAGTCCAGCCTTTACCTTCACCATCATTTCAGTAAGTGCCAGAGGAAGGAGAAGGAGGAGAAAAAAAAACATCGCTTGGCAGCCAGAAAGAGAGACTTCTGGCAAAAGCGAAGGCAATAAAGGATAAGACTGGCACTGTTCTGGCAAATCACATAACTAAAAATGGAGAATTGGATATCAGTTGTGTAGCGGATATGGACATAGATCTCAGACTTTTCACTAAGTGTAATGGAAGTCTGTACTATATCACAAATATGCACTGAAGTTGACAGATGGTTCTGACCTGCAGCTGGTGTGTTACAAACAGAACCGTTTTCCCTTTGGCCGCCCCGCGAATGGCCCTGTTGAAGATGTGTGACCCCACGCAGGCATCGACTGCACTGAGTGGGTCGTCCAGGAGGAGTACGGGTCTCTCACTGTAGAGAGCACGAGCCAGGCTCAACCTCTGACGCTGCCCACCACTCAGGTTGGCGCCTTGTTCTCCAATCTGCATGAGAAATATCAAACTAAGCAGCCTGTGCTATTTAGTGAATAAAATACAAGGCGTCCTGTAAGTGAGAAAATACACAAACCTCAGTCATATCTCCATATGGAAGCTCAGCGAGATCTGGGAGAAGACAGCATGCTTCCAGCACGGCATTGTATCTGAAGTGGAAACAAATGCAAAAAATCCCTCAGATGCTACAAATTTAATCTTAAGATTTGTGTTACTGTAACTCAAAATGAGATTTTTACCTGTCTGAGTCAAACTCATTTCCAAACAAGATGTTCTCCTTTAGAGAGTCGTTGAGGATCCAGGCATGCTGGGAAACGTAAGCGAAGCCACCGCTTGCGGCAACTCTACCTTCTACCAGAGTCATCTGTTGTACAAAAACAGAAAAATAGAAGCAAAGAGAACACTAAATGATAAATTTTCAGGTTTTTCTGGGATTATTGTGCTTATTAAACGAAGCCACTGAATCAAACCTGTCCAAGTAAAGCCGACAGAAGTGAGCTCTTCCCACTTCCGACACTTCCACAGATTCCAACCAGGGATCCCTTCAATTAGAAAATTTAAGATTAGGGTTTGTTGAGCTGCTGAAAAACTCTACAAATACCCTGGGTTTATTTACCGTTTTGACTCTCAGATTAATGCGGTGCAGGGTCTTGTGCAGCGGCGGCCGTATGCTCTGGGTGGAGGAGATGGTGCTTTGCGGGCTCTCCTGCTCCATGTTTGTGAGGAGACTTTGCCCATTGGGAGCATCTTGACTTGCCTTGTTGTTGTCTGTGGAAATGTAGAGGCTGAGCTTCTCTCTGCGCAGCACTCGCTGTATCCCACTGCGCTTCTTGGGAGGCGGATTTGACTTTCTAACAGGGGGCCGCGCCTTCTCCCAGGCCAGAGTGGCGTCCAGAAACTCTACTGCGTTGTTTGGATCCTCTGTTTTGGCAAAAATCATCTCTCTGTCCTCCATCATGAAGAGCCTCTGTGAGGTTAAACAAAACTAGAATTTATCGCAGTTTCACTTTTATGGTTGCCTTACAGATTTTTTCACATGAGATTTATCATTATTTCTGTTACATAATGAGGGAGTTGCACTGCACTGATGACTGCATTACACAGCCTAATGCTTTTAAGTACAGTCTGGCCTGTCATTAAGCTCTTCAGCACTTTATAATTCATTCTTTGGAGTGAATTTAGAAAGGAGCTTGGACCCTCTGATGCATCTTTGGCAGAAATGTCTGCTTACTTAACCCCAGCTGGCTCTCTCACAAACATGTGACTTTCACCGTGTGTTGGGAAACATGATATCAAAGCATCAGTGTGCGGGTCAGGTGGAAAGGTCTGTAGCAACAGGATCACCTTTTTATTTGTTCTAGGTAGAGGCCACTTGCCGATTCTCACCCAATATCAAAATTCTAAGTTTATTTTAGATTTTCAACCCCAAAAAAGGCTTTTACAACTTTCCTCATTTTTATATGTACCACAACATTTTAAAATGCTTTGCAAAATTAGTCACATTGGTGTGTTTTATAGAGCTTCAATATGACAGATTCACAAAATAGTGGATATTTCTAAAGTAAATCAATGGTTATACGTGGATTTCTTTTTTTTTTCTTTTTTTTTATAAAAATCTGTCAAGAAAAAACGGTAGCATGTTTCAGGGTTTCACTATGGGAATGTTTGTGGCAAACTGGAAATATGACTTCTTACAGGTTTCTTTTAACAATGGCACTCTCATATAAAGACCTGATTTGTAGAGTTTGTAGTTAGTAATCCTTGTGTTCTCTATCTCTGAAATCAACTGTAAGGTCCAGATAGAGAATCGGAAATTAGTCATCCTACCAATACTGAATCCCTGATCCACCTGCGGAGCTGGATGACACAATGTGACACAGGGATATAATACAAAATGAAGACATCAGCCTAAACCACAGGCTTCTGTGGTTAGCACAGCAAGAGCAGACACACAGCTTCAATTTCTGGAGTCCATCTGATTAGAAAAAGTTTGCTCGGCAGAATAGGATGCAGATAAAAACATGCAGAAAATGGCACACGACCATGCTTGCATTAAAAGCATTACATAGATTTGAAAAGGTTAGAGACCCCTTCGGAAGTCCCCCACACTTCTTACGCAATTCTTAAGTGAATATTTTATATCTGGAATTGAATAAAATGCTGTGTAAGCATTCTGTTGGAGAATCAAATCGAATTTGATCCTCCAACAGAACTTCTCCATCACGTTATCTCTGATCTGTCTGGTGTGCTCCATTAGTTGTGCTTGATTTTATTCAGATTAAAGGTTAGTCTACCACAATAATCCCCATATACAAGCATCGTATATTTTCTGTAGAAGTTTCTATCTTTCTCACCTGAAATCTACTGACTGCGACAGCCCCCTCCGACAGGGATCTCACAGCCAGTGGTGTGACTTTCAGGGCAAAGGTCATGGAGTTGAAAACAGCAACTACAGTGAAAGCCTTATGAATAACAGAAAAAAAGTGACTTGCAACATCTTTTTCTCAGTTATGAAGCCAACACAACAAAGCAATTTGAATGGATTCATTAGGCAGTGACAGAGATGTTGTTTAAAAACAGTTAAAAAACAAACCACGTGCAAAGCTGACAATGTACAGTTATGGTATGAATACCTCAGCTGCAGTGAGATCATAGCCCAAGGCCATGTGCAGGGTGAAAGTGCACACACTCGCTATCACGACGACTATAGGAGCCACTCCCACTGTGAGACTCTGGACGACCCCGGCTCTCTCCAGTATCCCCCTCTCTTCTGATCGCACCTCTGTGGAACAGACATGAAAAAGAGAGATGACTAAGAGGACAGGGAAAAAACAAAGTAAAGTAGGGGCTCCCAAAGGGTGGGCCAATGAACATTTAATCAACAGCACCCCTAGAGTCACTAACCAGCACAACATGCATGGAAAACAGATCCTAGAGGGACTGCAAGAGCCTCTCTCTTGCAGGAGCTTAAAAACCTGCTGAGGCTTGATAACGCTCTGGGCCTGAAGCCCAAAAACTGACCCCTTCCTCCATGTTTGTATCTATTGAATGCATACGCTGGCTGCTTTGTTACCCAGGCGCACTGGGCGCCAACTCAGGAACAAAACATTTCAGCATCTTAGGCTCCAGCAGTACAGTGTGTGAAATATGAGAATTCCCTCCTCTGAGTCCTCCCGGAACATCTTATTTCCCGTTTGGATTCCCTTTAGATGAATTTCTGTGTGAGCAGCAGAGAGTGAGTCACACACCCAGGCCAAACACCCTGATCATCCATGTAATGGTGATACTAATTGAAAGGAATGGCTCTGTAACCCGTAAGGCTCATAGGTAATTAAACTGAATACCAATTATTTATCACTGTAATAGGTCACAGAACAGAAGTAAAACTGAGTCCCACTTGATTAATTTGGAGAACGATTAAAAAGGGAGGAAAATATCCTTATCTGTAAACATATCACAACATGGAGAGAAAGGGTGTGGAAAATTGTTTAAGAATAAAATCTCAGATTTTTTTTTTTTTTTTTTTAGACCCAACTCGAGTTCCGATTTAAACAATTTCTTCCTCACTTTGTCCTTAAAGGTGCCCCTATTACGCTTCCTTGAAGAGATTAGGATAGATTTCTGGGCTGTACAGAACATGTTTATTACATGTTTTGTACAAAATTATTCTTAGATAATGAGGTTTTAGTCTGCTCTTTGAGTTCCTTTCAGAATGAGCCGTTTTAGGGCCTCTTGTCATTTTAAATCCAAATAAGCTGCTGTTGGCCACGCCTCCCACTCAACATTTACACTTGCATGTGAAAATGGGTACAAACATATGCACAGTTTTACAACTGTGCATCTAGTTATATGCACATATAACTGTGCATATATGCATATATGCACTGTTGTGCAACCAAATTCTGGTTGCACAATCAACCAGAATTTGGCAAGTGGTTTCTGAATGGTAAATCAACAACAAAACGTTTCTCTTTTCAATCAGCCATTATACAGAACATATAACCATAAAACCAGCTGACCAAATGTGCTAGAGGTCCCCTTGTGTTGCTTGGCGACAGGCAGGGCTTGGATGCGGTTGCTAGGTAGCAGCTCAGTGTGACTCACCAACTGGGAAGTTTTTGAAATGGCTAATTTTCCAGACACTAAAAAATGGATGGGTGGTTTTCTTCATGCGTTCGAGCTGTTTTTAGAAGCCGTGAGACCAAAACGGAAGTATAAAAATATGCAAAAAAGAGATTTTTTAATGATAGGTCCCCTTTAAAAAAAGTACAAATGACAGCGAATATCTTAAAAAACTGGTCCAATCATTCTTCCTGTGAATTGACCTGAATTCAAAGCTGAAATAAAAAGAATCAGCAAAACATATTGGTCAAAGATAGAGGGTAATTTCTGAGTGGGCTAAAATCACTCTGAACTATGGAAAAAACAGAAGTGCATTAGTGAAAAAAAACAATCCGGATTTTCCAAACATTAACACCTACATAGAGGTAGAAAACATTTTATAGAAAGACACTGAGAAGCACTTAAAGGAAAACAGATTTCGAGTGATGGAGAAATCTGTCATTTGCAGGTGACTGATATTAAAAATAAAGTAGACATAAACCCACAGAAGAACAAAACAGCTCTGGATTCTTCAGAGAAGCACAGAAAAGAGGAAACAGGCCCTTGCATGTAAACGCTGAGTCATGTAGGAAGTCAACTCACTGTGAACGTTCAGAGAGAACGCGTCTTCCCAGCAGTACATCTTGATGAACTTTATGCAGCCCAGGATCTCGTTCATGAGCCTCACCCGGCGGTCAGTGACCGCCACGCACTTCCTGCGGAAATATGCCGTCAGCCTCGATGCGAGCATCTGTCCAGACAGCAATAGGGGAAAAAAACGATGACAGAATAAGTGGCAGGAGAGGAAATGAAAGCAGACACACTTGTATTAGCTGAGCTGTGGGGCCTCTCCGGGAGACCGGAGTGATAAACGTCCTTCACATGAACACCAAAGTCTCTGGCTGTGCCTGAGGTGTAATTGGTGTAATTTGACATTACCAGCTCAAAAGGTGATGGGAGATTTATGGTCACATAGTTATGATGCTATTAAGAGTGCTGGTGGGGTTCTTTAAAAGGCTGTAGAAACTACTGCAAAAAAGATCTAGTAAGCAGCAGAGTTTGTTTTTTTCAGTCTTTTGAAATTTCCTCTTTGTTCCCCTTGAACTGTTTAACATTTTCTCACATTACAAGTAGAAATTTAAATGTAACTTACAGGAATTTTATGTGACAGATCAACACAAAGTAGTCTATAAATTAGTGGTGTAAGGAAAGCAATACATGGTTTTGTCAAGAGCTCTCAGACTTTGGGTTTGCTTTATTTTGGTATTTATATTCTGCTTCTGTGTGTTCTTTCAATTACTTATCCCATTTTCTCAGAGACATCTCTGTCTGCCCTTCACTTGGGTCTAACTCTATGCCATTACATGACAGTTTTTCAATGTTTTTACAAATAAAATGTATAAAATATCTGAATGCATTTGTTGTCCAGCCCTCTTTACTCTGAGACCATTAAAGTAAAATAAGTGCAACCAAGGCATTCATAAATCAGCTAAGTCAACAAAGCCTACTTATATGCAATTGTCAGTAAAAAAAAAAAAAAAAAAAAAAAAGAAGTTAAATTGTAATTTTTTTAATATTCAACATTTTAGCAAACAGGGAAATGAAAAGTGGTTGGTTAAAAACCCCCG
>CAEFZX010017132.1:0-12481 GCA_903066825.1 Alfaro cultratus
AGATAGATAGATAGATAGATAGATAGATAGATAGATAGATAGATAGATAGATAGATAGATAGATAGATAGATAGATAAAACCTACAACCATATGTTGTAGGTTTTAGAAGAGTTTCTTATGTTCCTTTCTTGAGCTGTATTCAGTGTTATAAAAAGATTTATTTCACCTTGTGTGTTATGTCATTTATTTATTTATTTATTTATTTATTTATTTATTTATTTATTTATTTATTTATTTATTTATTACATTTTTTACAGAAGGTAGCTGCAATTTCATGCATAGGCTAAACACACAAGACAAAGGAAAATCAAAGTTTTTTTGTTTGTTTTGTTTTTTTGTTTTTTGTTTTTTTTTAGGGGGGGGGGAGGGGGGGGTATTGTGCTCAATGTTTTAAAATGCCAGGCGTTGAGAATTTGTTCAAATGAAACAGAATTAGATAAAAGGCTGTTTTAAAGCTGAAAAATGAAGCTGTTGAACACAAACTAAATTCAGCAAAGATTCAACATGATGTGAAAAGATGTCAGACTGGGGTTTAAATGACTAGTCAGTTACTATAATATAAATATTACACCAAGAAACTCTAACTACTTTTTAAATGAAGGACCAAAGAACTCTCTGTGCAAGGGTTTCGTCTTTCTCTCTAGCCAAAGAAACTTATTTTATCTTCCAAAGTGCATATTTTCAAACTGCTTTCATCTAAAAAGAATTAAATTACGCAACAAGAAAAACATCATTAGACAAGCTTTTCAGTGTGTGTTCATCAAGGGACCACTCTCTCTCATATAAAAGACCCCTGTGGAATTTTGTTGCCAGGGTTAGAGAAGCTTGAGGTAGAAGAGAAATGAAATGGTGCAGCAGATTTCCACAAGCAAACTAAGTGTGTTTTGTAGATATGCGTGCAACCTTCGTCCTACGAATGTGAAAGAGGGAGTGCAGAGTGCTTGAGATTGGAAGATGTTACAATTGCCCACAGCAAGTAGCTGCATCAACTCTTCCTTCAAAACTTGAAAGGCCTGCTGGTCCTCTCTCATGTCTCTTGTCATCACAGTGGTCCACACTGGCAGGGGGTCCCTACTACGTCCATGTCATTAGCTGAGCCCCCAGCAAGATGCCTTTCTACTCTTGACTCCCACTTTCCTGTTCTTTATGACCAGCAGTACATCAAATGAAAGAGGGTGGTTGAATGTTTTTTTTCTGACTTTGAAGGTCATAAGCACCATCAGTGTTTGGTTAAGATATAACATTGGGGTTTTCATAAAAAAAAAAGTAAAGCTTTCTCATTTTTCTGTTTCTTCTTTTTCTCAGTCACATGGACTTCTGTCATCTGGAATCATTTTTCATTTTACAAGAAATGAGACCAGTGGCTGAAAACCTTTTCATATATAATAAACTCCCTCAGTTCTATATTTACATTAAAAATCAGATGTTTAAATTTACTGCACAAAAGAGTTCTTTTTTTTTTCTTGTGGCCTAATAGATAGATAGATTTTATTATTTAGTTATTAAAAGCATACTGATTAGAATGAACACAAACACCAGTTTGTGGTTGTTCATTGCATAATGTGCCACAATATTAAATTATTATGGAAAAACCAACTTTCACATTGAGTAATAAATGTCTCAAAATGTTATTACACAATTCAGCATAAACTCTTATATATTTTGCAAGATATATTACACAATGCAGTTTAAATTACATTTTGTTACTATTCTGCATACCTAGAACAAAATCAAGCACAGAGAAGCAGCATTCAGCTTTTTGCAACAAACAGAAAACTGAATGCTGAAAAAATAAAAAAATAAAAAATGTTTCTTTGGATTAAAGGCTAAAAACCCACCTGTTTAGAGCTGCCTTTGATTGATAGCTCTGAACATAGATTAATTCTAGTCTGGATTGCAATTTTTCATTATTTCTCTTTATTTTGCCACTGTAGTGTAATGTGTCTTTGTTGTATTATCTTTTTTTAATCATGTGAAGCACTATAAACTGTCTTGTTTCTAATGTGCTATACAAATAAAACTGTCCCATTTATAGAAGTTTATTAAACCCAGTGGACCCCAAATCACTTCACACTATCTTCAGTCATTCACTCATTCATGCACATGCACATTCACACACTGATGGCAAGTTACTACATTATAGCTAAAGCTGCCCTGGGGCAGCCTGAGAGAAGTGAGTCTGCAATGCAAACTGATGACCCACTGATTACAGGATGAACTCCTGCTGCTGTCACCACTGTTCCCCCTACAAAACAAACTAATATAATTATACTTAAATACTACAGCAGTTAAAATTATAAGCATTTTGATGGTTTTTCCCGTCAGTTTCAGTACTTGTTATACCTTTTTATTTCTGAAACATGAGGTGGTTAAAAAATGGAGATAGCATTTATGAAAATGGTTACTTAGCATTAATGACCTGTACTAAAATTACACTTTTAATTAAATGTACACTCAAAATAGAGATCCGACTAGATTCACCAGAAATATCTATCATGATGAACTGTTGTAAGAGAAAGGCACAGAAGATAAAATTCAGTGTAAAGGAAAGTTAATTTGAACTAAATGACACTGTCTTTGCAGATCATTAAAATTCTGTATATACCAGTACATTTGTGGTTAACATCTGGCAGTTTTCTCTGTGTCAAGTTTCCATTTGTTGAGTATAAGTGAGCCAATGTTTCCCACAGAAGGTCCAAAATATCATCTCTGTCAGAACCTGGACTAAGTAGTTGTAATGGTGACAGACATTTGGACATTTTCTCACACTCCGACGTCAACAGTGTCCTTCGAGGAAATAGATGTAAACACCTTTTATTCCTTCATCTCTTCTACTCTCCAGATCTCAAGCCTATTATTTTCTCACTTCTGTCAAAGTTCTTACAAGGCAATCATGGAAAAAGTCAAAGAGGTAAAAATAGTTATATAATGTGGCATCGCACAAGGATTTGTCTCAGCTGACTGAGAACAAGATTCTGTTTCTTCATTCAACATTAACATAATCTTCCGTGATCCATCTGACCCAGTGCAGTGCCCTCTCATCTACAGAACAGCTTAGACAGACGGCTGGGTGCTTTGACAGTGCAGATTATTGAGCATGTCATTTGACATTCTTTTGCTCTAATGTACATTGAAATTCAAATACATATTCATATATGCATACAGGTACCAGACAAAAGACACATAGACATTTTTTCTCACTGTGTGGCGTTAAGTAAGGGCAAACTTCTTTTGTTTTAGGTCAGTTAGAAATTTACTAAATTATTTTTGATTTGCTAATTGCCAGAAAACTTAGTGAAAACTTTTTTTTAGAGATACATTTGGTCAGTCTCTTTTGAACTATATGACTTAGATTAAATCCTTTTGGTTTTCTTTCACAAGTCACAATAGTTTGCTGGAGTTCTGGCCCAGTCATCCTGACAGAACTGGCGTAATTCACTCAATCGCAAATACCTTAAAGCCCACAAATTCTCCATTGGACTGAGGTTAGGGGTTTGTGATGGCCATGCCAAAACATTGATTTTGTTGTCCTTAACTTGTCCTCTGAAGAGAAGGGGTTATGTAGACCCCACAAGATTTTTACTGTGTGCGCAGTCCGGCAGGGGCGCACTGACTTCGTGTGCTGTTTTATGATATTTTCACCACAGTCTGACTGTGACATTTGCAGCGCTCCTCATGAGAATCACATAAAGACGGCAGGAGATTTTAAACACTTTATAGCCACTTATTGTCCATTCTATTGTCACAGAGATTTTTAAAAAAAATAATTTAACACTGTTTGAAGCAAGTATCTTCTAAAAACTGTCACTAGGTTTGGGAGTTGATATTAATCTTAAACTGAAGAAATGTAGAACCACCTCATCTTTAATAATGCCACCTCAGACCAGTACTCATCCATATAAACCTTGCAGGCGTTGCCAGTTAGTGTTCCTCCACAGTTCCATCCATCCATCCATCCATCCATCCATCCATCCATCCATCCATCCATCCATCCATCCATCCATCCATCCATCCATCCACTATCTTACCTGTTTATCCCTTGTGGGGTTGTGAAGTGTGCTGGTGCCTATCTCCAACAGTCCAGTTCCATCCATTTTTATTATTATTTTTTTTAAAATAAAAATCCATCCAGCTACGCATATGTATTTACATATACGAAATTATATTTCGTATATGTAAATACATAAGAAAAATCTGACAACAATATGAACATTGAGGTGTGACACAGCAGTCTTTGTCAAATGCTCTCCTGCTTTGTTCTTTCTGTGACAGTGAAACAAAAATGTCGACATGTTGATAATATTTGACCTCATTTACATATGGTGTACCTTTATACTAACAGGCACAGATTGCCTTTCTGGCATTTAAATTTCTTAAGTGTACTGGGTGGCACCAGACCTTTGCAAGCTGCTTTGTCTTTCCCACCATATGGCATCTTGACAGTGTTTTCCTTGCTAATTAATCCTTAACACATATGCCAGGTCCAAATCACTGTAATGTCAAGCTACATGGTGTATCCTTGCTGCATCAAAAATAAGCTGCCATACAGTATACTAACAAAAAGAGGCATTTCATTTTACTGACCATTTTGTTTTTCCAGTAAAAATCTGATTGTAGATTAAAGAATTTGCCTCAAGAAAAAGAATGCACAAGCATGGAGATTTGTTTTAGTTCTGTTTGTTTGCCACTTTGTTGTTTTTCCTTCTGAGTTTCCAGAAGGAAAGAAATGGCTTTGAATAGGAGGTGTACAAACAGTGTTAATTTATGCAGTTAATATAGTTAATTTTGTGTAGGTTACTGTATAGTCGAAACATTTATTTTGAGAAATACAATTAGTTAAAGATCTCCAAAATTGGTGCTGAAATTGTTTTAGATGTTAGCTCTCCATCACATTACACTGCTTTTCCTTTCTTTCTGTCTCTTTCTGAGATACTTTCACTACCTGAAAACTGATTGAAAAATAATCACATGCTAAATGAATTATTGACATAAATAAATGTAAATAAAAAACCTGGCTGTCAAAATTAGTTTGCAGTGAATCATTTAAAATAAAATTACTTTACTAAACATGTTAGGAAGTCCAAAAATTATAGCAAACCTTTTTTAAGGGATTTCCAGTGTAATCTCTAAGCTTTTGATGGGTAGAAAGTCTTAACATAAAAATTAAGCAATACTTCTTAGTAACTAATCTTGATGCACATTGAAAACTTACCAAAACCTTTCTGCCAATATCAAATAGATTATTATGTTATTGACTCTTGTTTGGAGACATCTATTGGATTAGATTCAACAATTTATTAATTTAACATAAAGGGTCCTCAGTTGTGGAAGAGCTGCACATGGCCTTCTACTTCCTCTGTAAGCTGACCCCTGCTTGATAGCACACTTAAGTGGGATGGCATCTCTGATTTAATGTGGTGTTGGTCATTCTAGCATGAACAACACATCAAAGCTGTGCTCTGGAAGGACGAGGTCAGATCTGCAGGCAGGCCATCCTCTTTACTGCCAAATTCCAGACGTTTTACCCTAGAAAGCCCACTTTGTTTGGATGAGCAATGGCATCTTTGAGGAAATATTTGGTTGCCACGAATGGAGATATGGTATTACCACTGGGTGCAGAATTTTATCTTGATATCTCTCTGCATGAAGATTGCTTCTACTGATAGCATGTCTTGTTTTTTTCCAATGATGGCTATTCCAGCTCACAAAGTCACTTCCACAAAAGGCTGTTTAGAACATGTAGAGAGCATTTTTCATAGGCTTTTATTAATTAGAATGAGTAAAATTCTAATTTGATCGCTTTTCTCTGACTTAATTAATTATACCAAACAGTGTCAGATGATTAACCACTCTGCGCTTGTCAATGACAGTATTCCTTAAAATCTTCTGTGATGGTGTGAATAAGTATGCATGGTTCTTTTTATGACTTCTGCTGCTAGATTACTATGGTCCATTTTTGGCATGGAAAAATTGGTGTCTCCGTACTTCACTTTAAGCTTACATTTCAATCTCCCACTCCTTATCTTTCTGTTTGAGTTGGGACAACTGTGCACATTAATTTGGCAAGGAAAAACAAGAGGAAGGAGAAGTGTTTCTCATGCCTAAACACCATGCATCAACTGATTCAGCAATATGAAGCCATATCCCTCTTTTCCACTGTCTTCCCCTCCACCTGTAGCCAACCAGGTATGTTGAAAAGAAAATTAATCACTTTTATTTTGGCTCAATGAACTTTAGGTCTTTCTTGTGTGCACAGAAAGATTTGGCAAATAAGTTCAAGTAAAAAAGCCTTGTAGGAAAATGTGATCTCCCTGGTTTAAAGTTGTGCTCTAGCGCTTTATTATTGTTGGCCACTGAGCAGATAAATTAAAAAAGGCAAAGTGTGTACAACAGAAACATCTCACTCCGGAACAACACATTTATCCCTGGTGATTTGAATAGATTAATCCTGATCCCTGACAAAAGCAAAGTATTGTGTTATTTTTGGTCATCAAATTGACAAGATCCCATTCAGTAAACCAAACCAAGAAAAGCAATGCATACATTAGGAAGAAATTACTTTGTGTGACCAAGCACAATTCCAGTATGAAAATTAACAATTTAACCAAAAGATCAAAATATTATTGACCTATTTTTATAAAACCACTCAGACATTTTTATCCTTTTTGAAATACAAATGGGACAAAAACATTAATGCTCCCATTCTCTTTTTATTTTGCATTTAATGCTAAAACATATGATGTATTTCTATCTGCAGTTCTACCTCTTTCTAGGATAAACTTATCTGATCACCTCATTTATTGAAAGGGGAAATGACAGCTAACTTTAGATTTGCTAACCTCCATCTGAACAAAACCTCAAGCATTGTGGCTAGCATGTCTTGTACAGAAGAGACTGAAGAAGAGTTTGTAATCCATAAAGTACAGAACACTGACAAGCATATTTATATATATATATATATATATATATATATATCACTGATCCAACCAGGAGGGAATGTGTATATGAAAATTAAACATACAATACATTGTTGTTAGCTACACTTTGGCCATATTTCATCAAACAGAAGCATACAATGATTCACAAAACAAGGCTGAAAAAGACTAGTTTGTTTACTTTCTGCTCAGGTTTTATTTGATGATTTTTAAGTCTTAGTAATGAACAGATAATTTAAGTTTTGATTTGTTTTCTCATGTAAAAATCCTAAAAATAAAATAGTGCCCATTTTCCTTTTTCCACTTCTGTTTAAGTATTTTGTACATTACAAAAGCAGAGCATTCAATATACTTTTCTGTTACTTTCTGATATCGGTATGCTGAATCTGTAATTTGTCCCCTAACACAGCTTGCAAGGTTGCATCCATGTGGTCAGGTGCGCAGGGCCTTGACCGGTTGATGTTGAGCTTCCTTGCACACTAAGGAGTCTGGCACTCAGGTCAGTTGTAACGGCCGAAGCCAGATGGTACCTATCCACTGGGGACGAAGGACACAGACATGCTGGTCACAGTTTAACTTTGGAGGTTGCATATTCTAGCATTATTTAATACTTGATTACATGCATCATTTATCACAATTATGTCTTGATAAAAGTTTGATGCAAAACATAGCAGAGACATGCTGAATATTCAAACTTTGCCCTCTCCTGTCTAATCAACCCCAAAGAGCGGAGGAAGGGGAGAGGGAACTGAAACAAAGAAAAACAGAAGTAAAGATCAGCAAAAAGGATTTTGATGATACAATTGCATATTGAACTAGCTGATCATATTTCTTACATGGAGAATATTATTTTTGTATAACATAAAAAATCTGTCTAAAACAATCTATATTGCACTTCACTTTTTTCTGCTTAACAGCAAAAAAAAAGAAAAAAAAGCTTTTGAATCTTTTTCTGGTTTATGGAGTTTATAAAAATAGATATGCAATTAAAATATGATTAAGAATTTATGTAATATATGGATTGGATCATATTGATAAACATTCATACTTGTGGCTGTAAACCTTGCTTTTTTGGAAAATGATATTGATAATATTTACATGTTATTTACAAACTAAGTGTCTTTTGCATTGTAAAAACTGCTCAGTAGCTTCGTTCAAACAGAGCATTTTGACAAAGGCACTCTTTGTAAAGATGATCATAAGCACTAAATATTGCCAGGCTGCTCAGCTTCCCTTTTGAATAATTCAGAAATAATAAAAAAATAATAATAATAAAATATATTCATATTAAAAGACATAAAGAATATCAGGCTTTGGAGATAACAAAGTAACAATGGATGGATGCTGTTGCAGATGCATTTACATTTTGATTGGATTATGTAAAACAAAAGTTGAATTCAAAATCCATTTGACTGAAACTCAGCAAAGGCTATCTAGGGACAGAGACATCATTATGGATATTAATTGTTAATAATTATCCACCCCTCCAGGGTAACTAATTTTTCAGGGCAGAAGATTTAGAGAGATAAAAAAAAAAAACATGCATGTCTCAAGATGGAAAGAGCAAAGCATACAAGAGAGAGAAAAGAACGGCATCTATATCTTTACTGACACTTGTAGATTTTTCTTAACTTCTGCTGAAAACTCTCTGTTGTATACATTGCTTAAGGACTTGAGGTATTAACATGAAATCCAGATTAGTGTCAGACCATCTGCTTTAAAATATTTGTATCCACACAGAGGATTTAATTTAATACCAAGACTGTCAGGAGAAGTGCCACATTTTGAAAGCACGGCTGTCCATGTTGAAACCCCAAAGACTGTTCAATTATTTCAAATAATTCTTTATGGCTGATGAAACGTTGGTGAATCTCTGAGTTTCTGTGAAATGATTCCCCAAATGTGAAGCACTGTCTGAGAAAATAATTTTTTTACATTCATATTTTTCCACTTCAACTGTTGAAAAACATGATAAAGTGTTGAAAAGTATGATGTTGCTGGAGATTCAGTGATATGGACCAAAAAAAACTAACATGATGATTTTTTTCTGAATTTAATAATTTAAATTTGAGATTTATTATTATTATTATTATTATTATTATTATTATTATTATTATTATTATTATTATTATTATTATTATTATTATTGACAATTCTCAGTTAGCAGTATATTGAAGCATAACTAGGAAATCATGCAAACTAAATTCACAGTACTGATTACAATCAGTCTTACTTAAATAATGGTTTCCACTGTGTTATGCCAATTGTGTTATCTGTTTTATTGAATTTTAAAGCTGGTGTGTACAATCGTTACTGATATTTTCTGTCTTAATAAATTACAAAAATAGTTTTATTGTCCTGCACAATATGAGACTGAATAATTTTCCATCATATTTATTTTATTAAAATGTAAGAAAAAATAGTAATAGCACAAAGAGATCAGAATTTATGAACCTTTGTGCAATCCTAACATTTTGTTTACTCCCTTTGTCCTAAGGGTCAAAAATGACCCGCCCTAACAAAAGCCCCAAAATAAAGCAGATTAACTGAATTTTAAATCCAAAATCTATTTTGCATGATGAAACAATCTGATATTTATCATTCAAAACAATTTAATTAAATTTTTATCATGTATTTTTGTTACACAATACAAAAAGACAATCAACAGTATTGCACTTTTTTTTTCTTTTTACCACAAACTAAGTGTTGTAACAGTTTACTTTTACACAGTAAAGATTTATTATTGTAATATATATAAATGTGAACTTATTACTTTTGAGTTAATTATACTGAAAGGGAAAATAAGTCAACAATTTGGAACTTTTCTGTCAACGGTTAATTCCTTTATATTTTTTTTATTTTATAAAAATACCTCACATAACACAACAAAACAAAATGTAGCTTGATTTTGTGAACAATTTAACATCAGCTCTTCTGTTGTGGTTACATGAGATTTTCAATACAAGATGAACATCTTCTGCTCAACATAAGGTGTTGAACATAAGATGAAGAACATCTTGACAAGATGATGTTCATCTCGTCAGGATGTTCTTTTGCTGAGCATCCTCAACACAAGATGAACATCTTCTGTTCAACATAAGGTTCAATCTGGAGAGACTCAGGCAGAGAAAGACGGCGATTAAAAAGGTTTATTGACATACATGAATTAAAGCTCTTTGGCGCTCGGGCCCCGGCTGAGGACATCGAGCTGTGGATTGCAATAAGCTCGGATGAGCATTCCCGATGTAGGTTAGGAATGTCATCCCCTGGGGCCCGATACTGGTGGTGGAGGTCGGTAGATGATGTGTTCTCCACCTCCACCCGGGAGAGTGGAGGTGGAGAAGGGGTGGAGGTGGGTTGTGCGCAACTGCAAAGCAGAAGATGCCATGGATGGAGGTCCTTATCAACTGCGGCTTGGTCGGTGATTGGCTGTGACGAGGCTTGGTCCAGCTTTGATAGGTCGACGACGATGAGTGAGACACTCCGATTGGATGGTGCAGGTGGGGCTAGCGAGTCTTCCAGTTTGAATTTGAGCCTTGGCTTTATTATATATTATATATGTTGGAAATATTCAACATATGAACATCTTATGAGTTCATCCTGTCCTTCCCACCTTACATTGAAGAACATCCCGACGAGATGGAGATCTTCTTCATCTTATAAAGATGCTTCCATGATGAACATCTTCTTATGTTGAACATCTTAAATCTAAGACAAAGAGCATCCTGTGCTCAACACCCCAGGTTAAATATAAGATGAAAAAAATCCCACGTTGAACACAAAATGTTCAACACAAGATGTTCAAGAAAGTCTTCATAGCGTGAAGATGGTCTTCACCATATGAAGACGCTGCTACTTTGAAAATCTTCAGCACAAGATTACGTTCAACAAAATATGTTCAACTTCTTGTGCTGAATATCTCATGCAGGACAGGACATTTAAGAAAAAAATAAGAGAAACACAGCATACTGTCAATGTTTCAGTTAAGCTTCTGGTCCACATGCAAGGCTCTCAGGAGACAACAGTAAAAGTAATAGTTCTATTGAACCAGGAATGTGCAATTGAAAATGGTCTTGATCCGGGGGTGACTCTGCTGCTTGCAAACAGTAACTGTAGGGAAAAGGGAGATGGTGATACTGAGAAGGTAGCAGAGATTGTGGAGGTTGAAGTAATGAGCTTATGGCAGGTGGTGAAGGAAGACGCCAGGGAGGAGTGAGCAGAGCCTGGAGTGCTTGGTTTGTGTGGCAGGTGATCAGGGAAGCTGGAGCTGATCTGACAGATGGCGGCAGGAAAAGCATTGGAGGGCGGACAGGACAGGTTGGTTCGATGGATGTGTAGATGATTGAGGAGCTTGTGGTTTGCAGCCGTGGTTGAAAATACAGAAGGTTATGGAGTGAGAGATAATTGTGGAGGAATCCAGGAAGTGACGAATAGGTAAATTTTCGGGAAACGAAGAGGTACCTTCAGGAAACCTGCAGCTCCATCACGAATAGAAGACCACACAAACACAAACAAACTCAAACTCTGAAATTTGCACATGTAGGAAAGGCAACACAGTTACTGTTCTTTATTGGTCATTCAGAAAAGCCTGACTGTTGCATGAGATTGCTTTTACACTTGCATCCTACTACTTATTAGGGTCTTGGAGTAAGAAAAATACAAACTACTCTCCAGGTTGATCAAGGGAGAAAGCAAAGCATTCCCATGTCCAGTGAGGTGCGGTGAGGTTCATTACCGGTGAGGCACTGACTTTTCCAGAGTTGGAAGAACAAATCCAAAATCCAATATAGAAGCTTGTATTTCAATTTGGAAGTATTTCAAAGTATTTAATTATGCTTTGATCATTTTTGTATAATTTAACAATATGACAACACAAAAAAAAAAAATTAACATTTTTGTTAAAATGATTGTTTAAATTATTTTTATTATTTTTATTTTACTGTGTATTTTTATTTTACTGACCTCTCTATTTTCTGATTACAATTGAAAATAATGTATGACCTTACCTATATTATCATATGAAGCCCATGCACATATCATTCTCCACCAATATCTCTGGCACTGTCACTTAAAAAATGTTCTTGCTTGTCTCTCATTTTCCTTTCACTTTTAACAATCAGGCAGCTTCAATGGGGATGATCACCAAGGAGGAAAGTGGTCATGAACAGTTCTACTCCAACTGCATTTTTTTTTTTTGTATTTTTCTGACTGCTTCCAGTCTTTTGTAGAATAAGACCTGTTGTGCCAATGGGGTCCAGCACTGCCCTGTAGCAGAGAGGCACGGTACCTTTTGCCTCACCCTTTTGCATTTCCACTGTGCATTTATGGGCAATCACAAAGACTATGTCATTTACATTAATTTAATATATAGGACAAACTGTGGAACGTCAACATATGAATGTGTAATTTATCAAATGCATTGACGTGAGGAGAGATGGCAATAGGCATTGCACCAGCTGCTTGGTTCATTTACACCTCAGGCTTGTTCCATGTAATTGAAATTCAGCCATTTTGACCATAAAGATTTATTACCAAGAGATATAAA
>CAEFZX010017134.1:0-23764 GCA_903066825.1 Alfaro cultratus
CAATCAAGGGGAGGACAGGACAACACGGAGAGCACAGAGACACAGAACTAGAAATAAATACACAGAAAACACGGAACCTGACAAGTTTAAAGTGAATAAAAGATGTAGTAGACTTTAGGAATCTTCACATGTTTAAGTGTGTTGTATGGAGAAGGTTTTTTTCTGTGTTACACCAAACAGCCATGCAACATAAATATCTTGTGGATGCCTTTGCTATCACTCAATAGTAAGGAAATGAACACATCATTTTCATGCAAAAAGTTGGATTTTTGTAGATGATGCTGCTAAATATAAATGTAAGTGTTTTTTAAACATCTTTACCAGGGGTGCCAACAAGAGTGGTGCAGAGGTCATTAATCTCTCCAAGTGGTTGCTCCCTCCTGATGATTTTCTGTCAGAGCTCTTCATCCCTCATCAGCTGCTATAATTAACATCCATCATCAGCTGCAGGAAGATTTGACTGAAGCCTTTCAGCAGATTTCAGTGGGGAAAAAACAGACTCATAAAAAGTTATGTTTCCGATATTCCACACAGTAAGATATTTTGAATAAAAAGCATATCTTGGTGTATCTAGACACTTAAGCTAGTGGCAGGTTGAGGCACTGAGCGACCTATGATCTCAGATTTACAGAAGCTGAACCTCCACATTCAGTATTGAACCTTATCATGGCCTAAAAGCAGCCAACAGAACCATGTAGTTTATAAAAATAAAACTTGAGACCCTGAGGTTTCCAAACCAGAAATCATCCTGAGATCCTGTCTATGAACGCCACAAACATTAACAGGGACAGAGTCCAACACATACTGCACACAAGTTCAGCTGTGAGCCAGGAATTTTGTCACAGTTTTGGGCCTCCAAGGATCAGATAGCCATTAAAAGCCACCCAGGTACAAAATACTCCCACAGAACCCAGAAAGCCCACTTAGCAGATCTGTCTGGGTAATGATATGGGACGGCAAGGATTAACGCCACTTTTCTTCTGAATCCAAAGTTTTTCCTTTTTATTCAGGGATACTGAAAGTGTGATCCTTCCAGAATGCATATATGGATGGATGGGCAACGATCCATGTCTAAGGTCTGATCTTTTTTCACTTCAGGCTACGAACTTTTGATCATAATTACAATTTAAATATTTATAAAGCAGCTTTTTAATTCTATTAGCTTGAACCGGTTTCAGCAGAAATACATTAATGAGCAGATTAGCAGCATTAACTTTAATTCTTCCCTAAGAAAAAAATTTGCTCCTGGTCTTATAGGTTTGGTGCTTGTAGTATTTGGTTTCTTTGAGAAAAACATTATCAGTGAGCAAACGTTTGGTTTCAGTGAAAGCTGATAGACTGTCACCGAAAAGAAAAAAATATATCTTTAAAGTTATTAAATAGGAATAGCTAGTTTTGACAAACTTAAGGGGCTGCAGCACTGAATGAAGACTCTGACATAGGGCATAAAAAACATCCAGAGTGCTGGATGATCTCCACCAGGGGAGGTCCTACGCAATGTTATTAGGAATATAAAAGTGTGAAGGTTTTTGTTGACTTATGACAACATGGTTGTAATGGTAGCAGCGTGACCAAGTGAGGATTTCAGCAACACTTGCAGTTTTAATAAAATGCATTCCAATCACATTGTAATTGGTTGTAGAGTCCATGTTTGGATCTTCATTCAGTGTGAAGGAGCTCAGAAGAAATAAAAACATAATCAAATGTAACACGTAACACAATGTAATTTCTTTTATTATGCTTTTCTCTGAAAGAAATTGATCAAAATGAGTTATTTTCCTTTTACATAAAAGAGAAATTTGAATGACAGAGAGAAGACAGACATATTTTGGGTGACGCAAATGTTGGATCGCTCCGTTCTGACTTACATCTTTTACTCCCTTAGAGAAAAGCTTTAATGTTGGAAAGAAGACAGCGTTCCACTTATATTCCACTGATGCATATTATATAAAATCCTTTTGCAAATAGAACTCCATTGTTATCTTCAGTGTTTGTGATGAATAAAATGTGGTTAGTCTGAAGAAAAGAGAAATGATTGGTACATTATACCTTGGATGGCCCACTTTAAAAAACATAAAAAAAATATAAAAAAAATTAAAAAACATAACCTGAGGGCCGCTCTCTTTGGAAACTGTTTAAATGCATTAAAAAATAAACCCAATCAGTTCATTAAATGAGGGATAATTTTTCTTTTCAGATCTGATATTTATTTTCATATGGTAAGAGTTATTAAAATGCAATTAAACGGAAGGAGAGAATCTAAAAAGAGCAAAAACAGCCTTTTGAATAAAAGCACATACTGTTCCTGATTTGATATTTATTATCAAACATCAGCGCGGTTAAAATTTAGAAAATAAAAATTTGAAAATTTACCAATTAAACAGGCATCACTTGCTGGACTTTACAAGTTGCTCTGAATCATCCGTGTCATTTCCAGTCCTGGCAGCAGTGCCAAATTGAGACCTGAACTGTAAAACAGTATAAATAGCAAGTTGGTATAATGAAACAATCATATATTACATGATATTTGTATTCATACTGCACTGTACCTGGTCTTGACTGCCAGCAGGATGTCAGAGACGCTCATACATAAGTTGTAAGAGAAGCCATAGAAACAGCCCACAGGAGGCTGGTAGCAAGTTGAAAAAGTGACTAATGTTAGAGTTATTTATGGTGAAGAAATATTTAACAGTAAATAAAAATTTAAACAAGGCAAGTTCCAGGTTCGTTTTTCTGTCTTTAGTTAAAACTGATTTGTGTTCACGAGCTGTCAAACCGCTGATTGATCATCTGGAACAGCCTCACATTAAGTCAGAGTTTTCTGTTTTCTGTTCACTTCTAATGTTACATCAGTTTTCATTACTTCTTTTCAGAATCCGACATACATCATTCTACTCCTAAACAAATTATGCTTTCCAACAGTTTAACCTTCAGAAAAGGGCAATTGCTTATATTGCAAATAAGGAATCAAACAAGTTTAAGTGACTAAATAATATCATTATAAAGTGAAGCTGACATATAACTAAAAAAACTCTCAATCACCTGCTGGAAAAGAAAGCTGTTTCAAATGTTTTTCCGTGCGTTATATCAGAACTGAACTTTAGTGTCATCCTTTCAATAATCTGTTTTCTTAAAATCAGAAAAATTGGTGCTTATATTTTCTGACCTCTATGTGCCATAATAACAAAAATATCATATTCTTTAGAATTGTCTGCTTTTGCAAAAAGTGCACAACCCCTTTTTTCTGTGGCATGATTTACCAGCACAGATTGTTTTCTAACAGAGTGGAAGACATGTTTTTCCCACATGCCAATCAGGTAAACTCCAATAAAACCATATTGTATCAAAAGTTTAAGTTTATTTTTATTTTTTCCTCACACCCAGTTTGTCTCAGCTCCAATATTTGTAGCTGCGCTGACTTTGTTAGATTTTGTGCCCTTTCTGTGTGCCGGTTCTCCTTTTGCATGTTCCATCTTTGTTTCCCTTTTATAGGCACAGAACATAAAAGGTGTAACCTACTTTCCATGAGTGTTTTTCATTAATAATTCACTTGATGTGCCGTTAGTTTACCTTTACATCCCTGCAAGGATGATGTTGGAGGTGGATGTTGTAAATATTTCTATAAATCTGACAGTAATTAGCTTGTGATTCAGCGATGAGGTCACAGCTCTGCGGACCTTCATGTCTCCAGTCAGCAGATGTGAGCAGCTTCATCAACTTTGATAGCCACAAAATTTACCTCACTTCCTAAAAAATGGGAACATAATAACGACAAATTGCAGAGAGACCACAAGGCAATATACAAAGATGGAGCCCAAACACTTGTTCCCAATTGTGAAATAATGAGCAGGAAGTGCAGCTTGTTGGATGCTGCGTCTCCACGAGCCTCTTGGAAGCTGCCGCCAACATATTTCCAAGACCACAGCTATTAGCACTGTTCAGTGGCATGCAATTTATATGGTGCTCCCTGGGGAAATTAACTATGTAGTGACAACACACAAGATCAACAATTCTGAGAGGAATGCAGGCCATTGCTCTGCAGAAAGGAAGAATGCGTTCACAGACACAGCAAAGCTTTTTTTCGCTCTCTTTCTCTGAAATGTTTACATTATTCTATTTGCACAACTGTCTGATTTCCTCAAGAGAGCAAACTGCAAGCGGTCCAGATTTACATGTCAAATGGGAAGACTTTTAAGGAGGACTTACATTTATACACATACATTTGTTAAACCGTGTGGTGGTGATGAGTTGGGCCTTTTAGGACCTGGAACAAGACAAGCTCACAGAATCCACACAGAAAGTCAGTGGTCCGTTCTGCAGTCCCCTCACAGCTCTGACCTGAGCTGGTTCTGTCACATTCCTGCTGATTCTGGGTGTCCAGACTGAGTCAGAACAAATGCAGGTTACGTAACCTGTCCAGTTCTGACCTGGGTCAGTTTCTCCCAGAGAACGGCTGAATTCACAGATCACTTTGAGGACAGCAAATACAGGAGAAGCTAGGACTTCCTGCCCAAATGAACACATCTTTACATGATTTATTTCCTTTCTAAAAATATTTGAAATCATTGTTTTACTAACTTGAATTTGGCTGAGAAGACGGAAAACAATCCCTTTCTTTTTTACTCACTGTTTTACATTAAAGTCTCCTTTCTTATGCTTAAGAGAACCTGGACGGACAGATCATCAGTCAATCAGCAGGTAATACAACAAACACACACACATACACTCATATCAAAGGACAATTTAGAAAGAGCAGTTAACCAGTTTCTGTATTGTTGGAGGAACCACTATACAAACCCTTGACCAGGATTTGAACCCAGGACCTTCTCGTTGCAAGGCAACATTAGTGCCCGGCAAACAAGCTGCTTCTCCATCTCCATTGGCTGCTGACAGTTTGTCACTTGTCAGAGCCCAGATTACGAACCGTAAGTAGATCAAAGTCTATCGCTGCTTTCATTTTGATTCATGGCAGCGATGATCGTCCTGGAGCCTGAACAAATCTCCCAGGATAAAGTGTGACAGGAAGAGGGCCGGTGGCCGGGAGGACGATTGACAGCACAGGACTAACGCCGCCTGACAGCAGCGACGCAGCCTGAGGAAAGCAAAGAGCATCCCACCAACAAGGCGGCTTGGTTTAATCCACTCCTAACAGGAAACACCCTCAGACAAGAGTGGGCAGCACTTCGACGCTGAACATGTTTTCAGAAAGATACGCTGCTGCCAGCTGTGTGACAGTGTCTGGGTTTCTTCAGGTCCAAAAACACAAACTGCTGCACAGTTCCTTGGTTTAAAAACAGACAAAAGTAAAAAGTAGATTTCATTGCAGGTTTGAAAGGCCACAAGGATGAAAGAACACCTCTGACAAAGAAATCCCTCCGTAATTTAGTGTTTCAGTTCGAGGCAGCTTTAGTGTTTCGTGCCTTGATGCCTCTGATGTAATTAAACTTTCAATTATTCTATGAAATATTTAATCATAAATGTTCTTCTTTCTGCTGTATGTGGACAGTGAAGTTGAAGCAAATGTTTGAAGTCAACTTCTGGAATGCTAAGCTTTATTGCAGTATTTATTTACGCAATTATTTGTCCAAGTGTAAAAATTAAAATCAACCTTCCCAGTTGAGAGATTTAACTGATGCTGGAGAAAGTTTCTAACCCGAGAGCAGAACCTGAGAGAAGACCTTTTATATATATTTTAAAGGGGACTTTGTTTTTACATTGGTAACACTAAACAACTACAACAATAACCAATAAAACCAAAGAAACAGTAAAAGTTAGAAAAAGATGCATCAAAACATAGACAAACTTAAACTAAAGCTCAATAAACTGCTAGGAATTGAAAGTGTTGGGATAATTGCAAATGAAATAAATTTATTTTCTTTAGTTTCAGTTCTTGGCAGCGTATACCTCTATCCTGGGGAAAAAACATTTAATTTCTAATGAAGAGGAGGGCGTGTTGCAAAGTTTGGACAATGTTTCAGATCATTAACTGTTGTTTTTTCCAGAGACAAACCTCAGTAAAAAATAAAACTCCACTATCAAATTATAATTACACTTATAAAGGGACAAAATCTGTAGAAAGCTAAAGCTACGCCGGCTTTGACAGCAACAACCTCTGTCGTGAATTTATTATAAAAGGCATTTCGTTTTTCACATTCCTGCAGAGGAATCTTGGCCAGCTCTTTTTTGCATAACTGTTTTAATTTAGTTGTGCTGGAAGGTTTTCAATCATGAACTGTCTGTCTAAGGTTATGCCACAGCATCTCAATTAGATTTAAGTCCAAACTGGCCAATGGAATGAACCCTAACAGCACCACACCTGACCTCCAGAGGCAAATCATATCAGGAGAGAATTGATCTCTCTATTTGCATCCAACAGAATAAATTAACTAGCTCTCCAAAACATAGACTGCAAATCATTTCTGATATTAGCTGGAAATATCCAAAGTCAGAGCTGACTCACTGTTTTGGTTCTTGTAAATACAAAATGCAAATAGTTTTGGACCTGTGCAGGCTTTTCATGCTAGTATTGTTCATTTTATCAAAGATCATTTGGTAAACTTGCACATAAAACTTGCAGAAAGCATTTCAAAGTTTGCCACAGATTGCTGCGGAGGAGTTTGGAGCTGAGTTTAACTTCTAAGTTTCCTATTTGCTCAGATGAGTTCAGATGAGAGCTTTTCTTATTAGATGATCTTTCAGAGAGTCTGGTCATCTCATCAGGAGGGGGGAACTGCTGACACCTGGAATGAACCTGACGATCCATTTCACAGAGCTTTAAATATTCATCAGTTATTGCCTCGCTGGAGAAGAGCCCTGAGCAAACAGGACGGTGCAACGGAAACGCTCCACAATCTGTGTGATAATCAGAAATTAAACAGGAACGGAGAGAAGAGCGGCGGCGTTACCTTCAGATGACTTTCTCCCTGTTTGATCTGAGAGCTTCAGACTTCCTGTGTGTGATTTCTTTCCCCGTGTTCAACAGATCAGGTCCTGATATTTAGATGGAAGAACTAACATCCTCAAACAAATACCTGAATCTAACACGAGGTTGATTGAATTAAAAACTAACTGGCGTTCATTTAACAGAAAGGTGAAGACAGCATTAAATATTTTCAGGTATTGGTTGACTTAAAAAAAGCATACCACATAGTTTCTTTAATGTATCACATATTTAAATCATGCTATATCCCAACAATAAGGGAATTAAAACTGGGATTGGGTGAAGTGAGACTGCAAGGTCTAATGAAGACAATTTTTTGGGGTCATGAAACCTAAAGGTCACAGATCAAACCTGTTTTTGTTTTACTTCTGGGTTAAATGTAGATATTTTTACAATGTTTTTGTGTTTGTACCTTTATTAGTTCTATAAACTCCATAACTCATTCATGCAAAACTTTTTCTGAGATGCAAAGTTAAAGCAATGCTCTATTTAGGATTGTCACCAGAAACACTCTAAAATCACCAACCTGTTAATTATTGTATTATTTTATAGTTTCAGAAATTTAGAATACTTCAAATCTTCAGGCAAAACTAGTGCAAGCTGCATTATTTTAGTATCTGGAAAATCTCTCTGGAGAAACCAGATTAAGCAGTTAATCTCTCCTTTAGATTAGCTCAAGTGATGTATCACTATCAGTTTAAATATCTTAAGCTCTATCTAATATTATATAAACCAAATTATTTTACTTTCCATCTGCTTTTCTGAGAGGGATTCCACATTTACAAACCAGCATTTCTTTTTCAGATTAAGAGCTTTCATCCAGTTTTTGTTTCTTCCTGTTTTCCTTTATGTGTTCTAGTCTTTTCTGTGATCTTCTAAAATTGCCTTGATCAATACTTCTCCAGGCTTTCTAACCATAACAAGACAGCCTGTAGCACTGCAAACTTCTAAATGAAGTCATGGAGATCTGAGAAATCTTTCCCACTGTGAGTTTAAACTAGCAAAGTTGTTTGTTATAAACATCAAAAAGGGTGAAAGTTTTTTCATGGGAAAACTTAAAAGATTGTCTTAGTGCTTCTTTTCATGTAACATGTTAACTAAAGAGTCTTAAAGTGAGATAAAATATTCAAATGTTCCTCTTTGGTTAATTCAAACATTTTCACAGAAGAAAATAATGCCAATTAATTGTCCAGAGAGGGGAGGAGTGTAAATAATTTACATGTTCAGGATGTGCCTGTCATTGACCTTTTCTCCAGGCAGATGAGCTCAGCTGCTTGATGTTTCTGAAACCATCTTTCCCAGACTGAGGCTATGAATAAATGTCAATTCAAAACACATTCCTATAGAGATACAGGATGTTCTGGGAGGTGGTGGCTTTCTAGAAATAAAGCAGATGGGAGCTTTTTTCTCCAAGACAGACGACAGGAAGCTGTCTGCTGAAGCAGAGCTGAAGAACTTTGATCTCCAATCTGTTCACATTGGAAACGAGCAAAAAAAACCAGTTAGGTTTAGTTCAGGAACCCTCTGTCTCCTGCTGGTTTCCTTTTTTTTTTGTACTTTGGCCTCAAATCAAAGCTTTGTGTTTGCGAGGTAGAGATTAATCTGCAGCATTCGCCTCTCTGACATCTCCCCGTTACAACGGTGGAAACAGGAAAGGTCACGGCAGTACTGGAAAACATGCATGTATTCATGCGCTGGGATTTGGACACATGGAAATGGTTCTGCCTGACGCTTATGCGACATGATAATCAGTGTTCACTGAATTTTTATTCCCACTTTGATGTTCAGCCCGCCATTATCAGGGGATCTCTGCACAGCTTCTAAATATTTAAACTGATCAATTATTTGTTAACTCCTTTCTTTCTTGAAATGGAGCCACTCAGGTTTCTAATCTGCTCTGTAGAAAACTATAGAGACCAAAAGTTTCCACCCCTGGTTCTGTTTCTGTTTTGTTGTTGTAAAACCTGGATCGTCACAGAAGTATGTGGTGGTTCACCCTTCTATTTCAGCAACTTAATTAACAAAACATTTTATTGTGACACTAAAGGGTTTCTGCAGGTTTCACCAGCTCAAATTTAAAATCTTTTATGACCGTTATGAGTGGGATTTAAAACCTGTATCACAACAAAAATGTACAAAGGAAAATCATATTTTACACAGTTGTGCTGAGTTTTCTTCCTCACAGCATTGTACAAGTTGGCAAGAAAAGTGAATCAGTGGCAAAACCAAATGTCGTACAGCCAACTGGCAATAAATTTCAATAACAGAAGATGCAAAATAGCTAGCTAGTTAGTAAGAATTTATTGTTAGCAGGAGCTTCAAGCGCCTCAAGTCACAGAAGGTAAAAAAGATCTCTGGTGCAACTCAAACTTTTGCCAGACAGAAAAGTCCCACAAGAAAAATAAATTACATAGACTAGACAACACTAAAAAGCTCCCCAATGACAAATTTAAGACCTTTCTACTGAATTCCAGACATTTTAATTTCATATGCATGAATGTAAGACTTTTTAATGAGACAAAAAACCGATTGTGCCAAACCATTTAACCCATCTTTGCTAGCAATATGAGCAGCAGGACTCTTCAGTCCTCAGAATTTACTACCTAGAGGTGAAGCAATGGCATTAATCTGGTGCTAATTATCAGTGGTGTAAATGTGCTATAAAATGGCCTTGCATGTGAAAACAGCTGGGCTGGCTGCAGAGAGGAGAGAGCTAAGCTGACGAAAGACCGCCAGAGGTCACCCCGGCTGGCAACATCCAAGTAGGTGGACAGTCCTGCAAGGACACCGGCCCGTGGCTGCTAACTGTAGCAGCAGGAGGAACATAGCCTGTGGGGGGAGCTCAGTGTTTTTGTGTGGTCATGACCTCAGAGAAAAAGGGCAGCGGCAGAGGTGGCATTGAACAAGGAAACAGGACGCTGGGAAAAGGACGGCCATGACAGGAGCACTGGTGAGTGGATGTGGAGGTCGTATCTAATCCAACAAAGGTCCAAAAATGGAGCCTCCATGTGTAATATTTGGCACCCCATTTCTCAGATTTTAGCTTCTTTCCATTGGCACTCTGTTAAATTTAGAATATATTATATTTGATGAAAATAAAATATCAGAAAACAGCTGATATAGTTTAATAAAAAAAAAAACTCTGGTTCACAATGGGCTTAAAATAAATGCCTCACTTAAACTGTGAACAATGTTGGGATGTCTTTGCTCTAGATGAGTGAAATGTAGATGAACATTAATTTGAAAATGTTATGTCTGTAACCCCCTGACTTTGCATTAATGCCACTCTTCTATAGACTTTATCGCAATAATTAGGGGCATACTGGCCTTTTAATGTGAATTTGTAAGATATGATCGGTTTGTGCTATCTTTTTCTCTCACACAGAAGAGAGTTTTTCCTTTGTGATAATAGGCGTCTCAGAAAAGGAGCACTCTCATAATCTATTTAATCCAGCCAAATTTAGTGAGTCAAAAAGGGCAGAGGATTAATTTAAAAGATGGCTGCTGGCTGGGGCATTACATCTTCAAACTGTCAAAGAGGAATTAAACTGGCTGAGAATGTGCCTAAAATATCAAACTAGTCTGTGCAGCTTGGATGGGGTGGAGGCGGGGTGGGGTGGGGTCAGGAGGCGCATTAGCACCTCTGTAAGGTAAACTGAAACCCTGCTCTGAGCCTGAGGCACCACCACGGCTTGCAGCTCACGCAGCAGCGAAATCAGCAGTGAAAACAGCCAGAGGCTCGGCTGCTGCTGGTAGAAGCACTCAGCTTTGATGTGGAATGTACTCTGGGTTGAGAGGTTCTTCCTGCATACAGATGTTCCTGAAGATGGAGGGCGGGAGCAGAACGTAGATGATAGGCAGATGTTTGAGCTTTACTACCAGGGGCCCGATCTGTCTTTTAAAAGGATGAAGTCCTGATTTTAATTGTTTTTTTCTGTATGAAGCAAAATCCATAACCCTTAGAGGTTGTGTAGTCTGAGTTTCTTGTAGTGCAGAAAAGTTTAATTCAGTCTCTCCTGGTGCAGCGTAGATCTCTTTATGCTCTGTTTAGGTCATATTTTTCAATCCACTGAGTTTTCTGTAGCATTGTTATGTTTTATGAGCAATAATATTACAGTATTTGCTGTGGAACTGCTAGACAAGGTCATGATCTTGTTAGCCAGTTTTGCAAATCCACCATTTCTATTTCTCATAACAATTTTGCAGTCCACGTAAAATGATGCCAAAGTTACAAGAGAATAAGTCAAAATATTCTGTTGTTGGGTGTATTAACCCTCACAATTCATTACACTGTCCCCCAGTATTAGGTTGCTCAAGTGCTTGTCCTTGAAGAATTGAGGGGCCAGTTCCTTCTCTGTGGAAAAGATGGACACAGAAAACTACAGAAGCCCAAGTAGTGCACTAATGGAAAAATAGCAAATTGGATCTGTTAATGGCTCTTGAGATCATATTATGCATGTTTTAGATGCAACCTTACTCCAACACACCCGAAGCAAATGAATGGTCAGTTATCAGGTGTTTGCCAAACTTGATGGCATGCTGCAAAGACTGACCCCTGCTGTAGATGAAGCCCCAATTTTTCTGTCACACATCACTGAGACACAAAGAAAGCCGAAGTTGTTGAGTCTGAGCCTGACCCAAAGGCAGGAATTAACTTTCATCGTGGCTGCTTCACTATTGGCTTAAAAATGCTGCAATTTCTACTAAAAATAACACCATCAAGATGCTGACAGCACCATATTATTTAAAAACCAAAACATTGACCTTAATAAAAAAGACAAAAACAAAACTGAAGATTCTCCAGGATAATAGAAAACCAGTGAGATAGAGAGAGCAAAGGAAGAATAAATAAAACAACCAGTTAGAAGTAATACAAACTGAAGACCTTAAATACTGAAGGAGTAGTGGAAGTGACAGAGGAGCCAGAAGAACTACTCACAGGTGAGTGGGGACAGCTGAGGGCACAGACAGGAAACGAGGAGATGAAAAACAGCCGGGAAAAACCGCTGAAAACTAGATAGACCACAGATGAAACTGATCAGTAAACACTAAACAATAAATACAAATATAAGGAAAGTGAGTTCAAAGCTCAAACAATGAGACTGAATGAAGTAACAAGTGGAATACACAGAAATGGCAAGATAAGCAAATAAAGCAGAAATCATCAAAAAAGAGAAATACATTAAAAGCAAAGTCCCAACACTTAGGGATTATAAATGTTTTTAAAATAAGGTGGAAAGCCATTGCTTCGATACTGAGGAGAAATGCCTCGATTCTTCTGCTTTGCTTCTTTTCTTCTTCTGAATACAAGATGTATAAACCAGCATATTATCGCCTCCTGGAGGCTGTAGTGAAAACTATATATCTACATGCAATGTAGATCTCTGAGAAGCAAAAATAGCATTAATGAGGGCGAAAGATCTTCATACCAAATATGTCAAAGCCTTAAGGGAAGGTAAAAATGCATCATATTGACACGAGATACAGCAACAAGTTCTAATGA
The DNA here is from genome assembly GCA_903066825.1 of Alfaro cultratus. Taxonomy (NCBI): domain Eukaryota; kingdom Metazoa; phylum Chordata; class Actinopteri; order Cyprinodontiformes; family Poeciliidae; genus Alfaro; species Alfaro cultratus. Next base: position 12,444 of record CAEFZX010017134.1, read on the forward strand.
ACCCATGGTACACCGAGAAGGATTAACATTAAATTAGGTTCTGATTTACACCTGCTCCACTTTGCACCTGCAGTACTACTGCAGCTGAAACAATCACAGCTAAAAGGTTTGCGTATTTCTGGGGTCAGGTTAGAGGTCATTTGACAAAACAAAACAATTTTATTTCAGCAAGTAAGAGGATCCACTTCAGCTCATTATTTCAGAGTTTGGACAGGAACTTGGCAGCTGCAGGTGACACGGCGCTGATTAACATTTATTTCATTTAAAGTCCTCCATCAGGTTAAAATGCAGCACCTGGGCTGTTTTATTTGGTATGGTGAAACTGCCTCTTCCCTGCAGCTGTACTCCTATAATGTGCCATCATACTGCAAATTCCAGCAGCACACAGTCAGAGTTCAACAGACGAAAACGAACACATCCAGGCAGACGAGTAGGAAGCAACACCTGAATCAACAGCTCATATGGTTCGACAGCACGAGAAATAACTCAGGTAAATTATTCTCCTTCCCCTACCTACACCGTTGGAAAAAGGCTTTGGGTGTTTAACGTGAGACGGATTAGAACAGGAAAATGACATGTCCCCTGCAGTCGAGAGCACCGGGAATGTGCAGTAGCATGACGAATCACATTTAATGAGATCCATCATAAGCTTAAACATCTAATCTCTTTAAAAATGGAATATTTACAGCACAGCACAACAAACGCGACACCACTGATGTTAGAGTGTGAAGAACAAAGGAACGAGATTTCATTACAAGGGAAATCAGATTTATGATAGAACTGGTTATCCATTACTGGCGGATCAAAAAAGCCAACGTTTTTAAACATCCAGATACATGTTTTTCCGGTTACCAAGGTAACCATTTTAGGCAGACTTACCTCTCTCTCCAGCTCCTCCTGGCACTGTCCCAACATGTTCCCAGAATAGAAGGGATTCAGCGATCAGGCATAACATTAAGACCACTGACAGGTGAAGTTATTAGCACTGGTTTTCTCTGTGGTTCAAGGAAGAAAAAGCGACGAACTGGTCACAGATTCATCAAGCAGCAATGAGGGAGTGTGGTTAGATTTAACAGATGAGCTTCTCCAGTAGAAACAGTCGAAGACATTAAAGGTGATTCTAAGACACAGATGTAAAAATATACAGTGCATGGCAATCTGTTGCCTTTTGTGCTGCAACTTTGATCCATCACACAAAAGTACCAACTATGGGCTTGTGAGCATCGGAGCTGAACCGTGGAGCAATGGATGAAGTCCAACCCTGCTTTCTTTTACTTTAGAGGTGTGTGCAAATGTGCTGTACACATGGAAACAGGATATACTACTAACTGTTGGTTATTCTTTGGGGATATAACCATGCTGGGAAATCATGGCTCCTGCCAACCATACTAATAAAACAGAATCACACAAGATCCATCTGATGAGCATCAACATGTTTGAGGTGTTTTCTTCCCCTCCACATTTCTGGACAACATCCAGTCAGTGGAGAAGATAAAGGATCTGCTGCTAACATGTTGGTGCCAGATATTGCAGCACACATTCGGGGTGCCGTCCTTAACTCAGTGGGTCGGGGCCGTTTTCAAAGCAGAACAGACCAAGACACTTGTTGGCATAATGATCCACGTAGTTCTAACATGGAGGTCTCTTCCAACAAGAAAACCATCCAGACTACACTTGTACAGATTTTGAACCAGGTTATCATTAGTAGCAAATAATCCGTGCACGTTCTTTAACACTCACTACAAACAAATTAGGAGTTATTAGTGCTAAAGGTTAAGAAATGATCATGATATGAAGGTTTTCACTTTTTCTACAGCACAGTATGGATTAAAACAGGTAAACTCTGAGCTTTGGGTCATCTTCTGAGACGGGTTCTTATTTGACTGGTGCTTGTTTAAAAGAAAGAGAGAATTGGGCAGGTAGATTGTGGCAGCATCTTCAGTGACGATACGTTGAGTTGTTGATTTATGAAATCACAAATAATGTTTAGACGCCTTATGAGCCTCTTTCTTGTATTCCCCCAAGAAAAAGCCTTGAAGGAAGGAAAAGTCTTGGAGTTTCCCTGGAAGAGTTGAAGGAAGTAGACGTCAAGAAATAGCTACTCAGTCTCCTGCCTCTGAAATTTGTTTAAAATAAGCAGCAGAAAACAAATGGAGTGTGATTAACATAAAACCAATGAGAAGCCGATAAAGGCTATATATGTTAGATCGTTAAGCAACTAAAAAGCTGTAAAAAAAAATAGCTTCTCAATTTATCAAAATGTCAGGGAGATTCATTGGTCACCTCATGCCTTTTCTGGTACCTATTTCTCTCGTACAATGTCTCAGTGGAGCCAAACTTATTAAACATTAATTCTCACCTGGTCACGGAGTGTTTGGTCTCCTGCTCTCTGGGAAAAAGGTTCAAAAAGCAGAACAAAGGCTGTTTCTGTCCCCTGAGTCACATGAACTGAGACTTCGGCAGATACATGCCTTGCTGAACCTTTAATCCGGAGCATTAAAGAACAAAGTACACCGTTTTAACATTTCTTAGGTATTCTGGTTATCATATAGTGGGCAGACATGTTCAGATTAAAGAAGCTGTTGGCAGTAGGTGGGTTTGTATTTTCACATTCTTGGAAAGTTTCACTTCAAAATGTAACACACGCTGTTAATCCAGAAACATTTCCATGCAAAAACATATTCAAAAGCTTAAACCTGGTTTGAATTTCCAAGCTTTTTACCTCAGAAAACTTTCATCCGATCTCATTGAAAAACTGCTGTCCAGATTTTCAGGCCAGGACAAAACTCAGCCAGAGGATCTCATGAGAGCAACAGGAGAGGCAGCAATAAAGAGCTGCACCAGCTTTTCTCTCTGCTCTGAATGACTTCACCAAGGATGGATATGTGGATAGGTGGGAGGAGGAGGAAGTCGCCTCCAGGCAGACTTATGCTTGTTGAGCCACTCAATCACCTCCAATTACCATCTTAAAACTCCAGAGAGCTTCACAATAATTGCTGCAGCTTGGTAGTTACATTACTGCAGACTAACCGCTGCCTCGTGAATAATTGTTGCTCAAACTCAAACCAAAATTTTTTGCTTCAGTGCCTGGTTGCAGTGTGGAATGCTTTTAAAATCTTAAAAACTTTGTATGGTAAAACCTACATTAATGTTAGTTCTGGATATAAAGGAAAGTGATTGTAGCTTCAGACTCTGATAATAAAACTCTGTAGCTGAGAACATCCTGCACCTCTGGGTCCTCCCAACTTTATATACAATTTGGGGCTGACAAGATAAGAAAAATTATAAAAATAACTGTTGGGACCAATGCAACTAGTCAATTTGCTGGCAATAAGGCTGAAGCTTGCATCCCCTTCGAAGAAGATAAAAAGGATATTTCACAGTTTTATTGAGACTGGATTTGAACTTCTTTAAGTTAAAAGCTAAATTACAGTGATTGAATGTTAAGCTGATTTTACACTGAATAGAGGATTCTTAATATACTCCCTTATATAAAATAAAGTTTTTCTTGTATCTGTGGAAACACAAAAGGGAGCATTTCAATGCATTTCTTTCAGTAGGACAACCTCAGCATAAAATAATTAAATTATGGACAATCTATTTTTCTTTCTGAGTCTTCTTTCTGGTGGACAATACTAAAACATCACTAAAGATGATTTCTCTAATTGATTACTGAAAGCTTTTTCTTTGGGTTCAGGGAATCTTACCAGGAATCTCACTCCAGATGCTCCAGTAACTAATTTTGCTCAGTTCTACCCAGAGTTCATAAACAAGAAGCTGAGGTACCTAAGCTCCTTCACTTGGGGAAATAACACACTCCCTAGAAGACAGGAATCTTGCAGATTTCCAGCAAAGATTCATGGTAACTGAGGGCAAAACTGTGAAAGTCTAACACACAGAGGAGCAAATCCTACATAAATTATTACTGCTGATGCTAAACCAAGGCTTCAGTCATGTGTGGGTGTTTAAAAAACATGAAGCAGGAGAACTGACCAAAGCTTTTGTCTATCATATCTCCCCTAGATACTATAAAGATGAATTGGTTGAAAATACATTTGCATATATATATATCCTGTATGTGTGGCAGTCATGTTTTAAAAAGTTTGGTCAAAAACTAAATCTTTACTGGATATGAATTCATATTTCTATTATATCATTTTTCTAGAAAACAATATTTGAAAACATAAAAACACGCTGTCATCTATCCAAACCTCAAAAAGGATCCATTAAAGACTGATGATATTGATAAGCTTGTCAAACTTTTGATGCTCTTGCAGCATTTGTTTTTCTTGTGGAATGTTTTTAACCCGATTAATCACAGGACTCGTTTTATAAAATGATAAATGTGACCCAGGAATTTCCGGCCTGTGTCACAGTTGAGATAATTTCTAGCCTCTTTTGAGATGATTCTGCTTCTCAGCATGTAACTGCTGTAAAGTAAAACTCTGAATGTGCAACCTGTGCAAGATGACACTTTTCAGAGTGATTAGCTATAATCATCCCTCAGCTATCTCAGGGTAAAGGAAAGGTCAAGAGGAAGCTTTTAACTGTCCTAAATGTGAGTTTGTTGTCATTCCGAACACTAGAAGTCAGCAGAAATATCAAGTGACGACGTCAACAAATGTTTTGAGACAACAGCCTAACGCCAAAGATTTTATGATGTCTTGGTTTAAAACCAAGCTGTGTAAATCTGTGGGCCTCTGTTGCCGAACTGCAAAATTTTGTGCTGCAAACAAATGAAAAAAGCTGACATGTTCTGGTAGGATTAGATTGTTACTTGAGGAATTTTTCCACTGTTTGCTATTTTGCTTTGATTTTGGAAGTTCCTAACTTTCCTAACTGCCATACTAATCTAATAAACACATTAAAATATGAAGGCAGTGACAAATAGAGATAGAAATGGGTGGACCCGGTTTCTGTTCTGCTGTGAAGGGAGCATAAATTGACTTTAAAGACTTGAAAAAGAATGTGTGTTCATCAAATACTTGTAGTGGTCACAGAAACTATGAAAATACTGAATCTACATCAGTTTTGCATCAGTTATCCAGAGGGAGCGCTCAGCAGAGCGAAATAGGGTTTCTGATATGGAGACTTTGGAGGTTTCTGTGTGCATCCCACAGTAAGGAGACCCTGAGGCCTTTCCTGGACTTACTGCAGGAATCTCTCTGGGGGGGCGGAGGAAGGGTGATGTCAGCTGTCTCTCCTGGATCCTTGAGATAGCTGGCAGGTGAATAAGCAATAACAAAAATTCTTAGACAAACAGCTTTAATTAAACTCCAGTTCAGTGTAATCTCCCAATATTTTTGCCTTTCTTTCATGAAAAGATTAGTTAAAGCATTGCCTGATTTACTCTAATTTATCATCTGTTAGATGATTCAAAATATATTTTTTTTATTTCTATGCTCTCCTCTGCAGCTCATTTCATCAACCAAGTTGGTTTGTTTCATGTTTTCTCCGTCAGCTTTCGTAAACCTCCACAGGCTGCTAAATAGTTACTCTGTTGAACTCCAGCCTGTTTTCTCTGATTTATTTATTTATTTATTTTTCAGAGGAGTTTATCCTTTTCATGTGCAAATCTTATCTTTTCATGCTCTGAACAAGAACTTTAAATGAGTGTTTGTGATGATCAAACCAGGTTCAAATGAAAGACGCAGCAGGTAATTTAGCTGTAATGTGAGTTATCCTCCTCCACAAAGAGAAAAATCATTCAGCAGCCAGATGATCACAGCCTTCTGACTTACTTAGTTATTCCCTATTTCCGCTGATGTCTCCGGAGGCCCGGCTGCTCTGAGGTCAGCTGATGGCAGGTTTAACATCGGCTAAACGGTGCTGACGAAGAGGCAGCTCCACCTCCAGCTTCTCCTGTGAAGCACAGGCATCCTGCCAGGCCTCGTAGCGCTGCTGGAGCTCACCTGGCCTCTCTGTGAGGATGTTCCTGATGAGAACGCATCCATCCCCGTCTTCACACATCAGACACACACACACAAAAAAAAACCCGTTTGATTTCAGCTCGGCTCTTCCTGCTTTTATTTTTACTCTCTAACTGCAGGGAGCTGCTGCCCACATACTGACCGGCTGTTCTGGAAACCACAGAGGAGATGCACTGAGAAATGAGCAGAGCTGCGTACAGACCTCAGCGCTGCCAGACATGAACGGGACACGGAGAAGAGTTGCTGTTCATTATACAACCTTAATCCAGATCCAGATTGCTATTATGTGGAGGTTTAAGCCTTTATCACAGAGAACATCAAGGAAATCCCTAAAGTGTGTGCTCTGTTTAGGTTTAGCTTGGATCGCGTATTGAACAACACTGTATTTTAATAGTTACATATTTTAGTGGGTTTTTTTAATCATTACATTCCAGTTCATTCGGTGTATTTTTTCCAAGTACAGTGGATTCCTGCTATTCATAAGTTAGGCACCACAACTGTCCACTATTAGTTAAAATCTGCAAATACTTGACAGTTTTTCTCTTGCAACTGCCTTTTTTAATAATTTAAACATAAAATATTCCTTAATATGCATCAATATGCAAAGTGGAAACTGTCTTGTTATACTACAGAAGCTAATATCTACAGTTTTCTTTATTTCCACTTTAGGGGCTACAACCAATCATAATTCAAGAGGAAATAAAGGACAAAACTAAAATTATTTCTCATCATTAAACACATTTGGCTGCTATTAAAACTCTAAGATTCATCACAGCTTTTTTTACAAAAGAGGCATTCAGAGATTTTTCATCCAAATTGGGAAATCTATCCAGTATTTCAAAGGACAAATGAAGAGGAACACATCCAAATTTGCAAGAGAACCCACCGACACAAAGCTGCAGTTATCCGATATTATCCACGTATTTTATCCCAGATACAACTGAACTGTGTTGAAATTTATCTTTGACTTATCCTTATAGATGTCCAGTTATCATGTCTGCAATGAATACTCCCCGTCTGATGAGTTTTGTTTCCGCCCTGTAAAATATCTCCTGGAGAAGGAACTTGATGTTTCTGTGATCTGTGTTGGGCTCGTCTTTATTCTCGTGCTGGCAGAAAGGCCGGAGAGGGCAAGAGAAACGAGGACGAGACACCATCTGATTTACAGTCTGACGGTTCTGCAGCTCGACGCCCTGATCGAGTGCAATTGATCGAGTCATAAATGAAGCTGAATCAATGAGTGCAGGCCTTCAGCTGGGCCTCGTGTTAACAAACGTGTCGGAGAGGTGGGCGGCCGAGGTTCAGTGCGGGTCACGTCCCCAATCACATAGCTCTTTATGCTCTTCTTTTCATTGTGGTTAACCTTCTCCCTGCTCTGCTCCATGTGGAGGCGGCAGGAAAAGCGTGGGTGTTAGCAGAGTAAGGATGCCGTGTTTTTGTAAGGATCAGGAGGAAAGAAAAGCCCCCATCTGACAGTTGCTCACTGCAGAACACATTTTTTCCAATTAATGTTTGCATTTTTATTATTTTATGTCTGATAACACTGGCTGAGTAAATCTCCTGCTGCTTGAAACACTTTCATTATCTCAAATGCAAAGAAATACATTACTATAATCTCTCTGAAAGCTACAGAAAACTGTTATCTAACTCGTTTGAGACGGTTTCTTAAAATATTTCTAAAAGTTTTTGGAATTAATTATAAACAGATATGAACAAACTTTATTAGACTTGTATTTAGTAGATTAAAATTTACATTTTCCTACAAATCCTGTACTGGACAGAAACTTGTTTTGTTTTTGTGTCTTCACAGGTGAAGTTATGACAGAATCCAATTTTGCTCATGTGGTAGCAGCCTTACTATACAAGAGGGATGGATGTGCTGATATCAGTCAGCAGCTGAGTTTTCATTACAAATGTGCAAAAAACACATGAATAACTTTGTTCTGTAGGAGAATTAGCCGTTCTCCATGCTGAGTTCTTGATGTATGAGGCTAAAGAAGAGTCAGTAAGTTGAATTCATGAATTTCATCCATTAATACCAAAATACAGCTGGTCCATTCTGACATGCTACCTTTAAGAGCTAACATGCAAAATGGCATCCCACGAAGGTTTCCCATTCCCTTTGTCTCTCTGAGCTACGCCCCAAAGAGGGCGTTACCTAGTGTCATCCCTCACCCCAGCTCTCATTTGCATTTCCTAACATGTGATTTCCTTTAGGTTTAGCTTAGCTTTAGCTTAGCAACTACCTAAAAAACACAAAAGGAACACAGAATTATTTATTCTCAACAGTTCACACCTTGAGTCTGAAAAGCATGCTGCGCCAACTACTTCCCATTTTCTTCTTCTTCATGGTTTGCATCAGTGGAAACATCCAGTTGTTGATCATGTGACAGCTGGATGTTGTGAAAAAAGTGTTTCCCTTGCAAAATAAACCAATATCAACCCCATCCTATATCTCCAAAACTCTTTTTTCAAAACCGGGTTTTAGAAATTTGCATGTTTCCCTTAAAGCAAATTTAATTTCAAAATATCAAATTGTGCAAGTAGGTCAATGGAAACTCAGCTACTGTCTTCTTGCATCAGCAACACAACCATTATGTTGCAGCAAAATTTCCAAAATAAAGAATATTGCAGCTGAAGGGAATTTTTTTTTCAGGTTTATGTGCAGAGCAGAAGGCTACAGGATGTTTAAGAAAGTCCACACTGGAAAAAAAACAAAAAAAAAACATCTCTAATTTACAGTAAAATACGACAGCTGTGATTGCCAGAATTTTAATGTATGAATATGGCTTTTACAGTAATTATATATCTCCTGGAATACAGATTTTACCATATTCATACTGTAAAATCAGTATTTATATGATCAACAAAATTTTGTTTCCACCAGTGCAGAGCTTGCTCGGCATGGGCAGCATGTTGGTGTGAGTGCATCTGCATACACAGTGAGGTGGCAGCAAAAAATGACATCACAAGAAAATTGATTAATAAGGGGCTGAAACGTCACAATGTTTTAATTCTGTTGTCAGGAAGCTTGTCAGCATCCTGGAAATATTATATAAAATCACATTTTTGGGCTCTATTTCATGTTATACTGATCAAAAATATACCTGGAGTGTTGCTTTGGTTCTGTTATGCACGTGTGAGGAATCCTTGAAACGAAACAACACTCCTTAGGATGGTTGTAATTGTCGTAATAGATTAGCATTGTTATGATGAGAAGCTCCCACTCTGTCGGAAAGTGTAGGAGCTTCTTAAAGAGACAGAGGCCCAATTTCAAGGCATCAAATTACAAAGACATGTGGTTTTAAAGTCATTTGCTATATATACAGTACTTTTATGGCACCTGAAGGTAACAAAGTTACTCTATTGTGCTATAAAATGGCACTATGTGAATGGAAAATACGTAGTACCACTGATTTAATCTCCAGGAGTGAGGGCTGTCCTGCATCTGAACCCACAGTGACTCAGTGAGGACAATCTTTAGGGCTCTTGCAGGGTTAAGGGGATGGTTGAAAATTGTTGCTTGTACAGATAATACAAAAGTTTGAAGGTCAAACAAACACTCTGAGCTTTGACCAGACCAGAATGGGTTGGAAGTTGATCCAGCATGATTAAGAGAACAAATGATGTTACCAGGAAGAAGCATCAACACTACAGACACTAAATTTGAACATAAAGTTTATGTATTTGACATCAAAAGCCTTTGAAGCTAATTGTTTGAATTGGACATTAGCAGAAATTATAGTTTAAAGTTAAAAGATGTGCTTGAGAGTACACATTTAATTTATTTGATGAGTTGTTAGTTAAAGTGCTGATCAGAGCAGTCTGTCTCTGTAAGAAGATGCACGTTGTCCTCAGAAGGTGAAAATCACCTTTAGTTTCATTCTGAATTAGTACAATTTGCTCATGAAGAATAGAGTCGAAGTTTGCTGAGTGTGTGAGGAATTATCCCACCGTGCTGTTCCCTGACGGAGCTTTTGCATGTTTTAACATTAATGAGATCAGGAGACGGGTGCAAAGCCTCAAAAGTGTCACTTTAGGCCAAATCTGACTTATTTCCTCAGGCTCATGATTCTGTTTTTTTTTTTTTTCTTTTTTTATCTTCCTGAAGTTAAAACCTGATCTGCTGCCGCAGCACATTCAACAATAGGAAGAACAGAATTTGGAGAACAATAGGTATCATCAAACAAAGGGGAGATTCTCCTCCATTTCTGTGAAATGAAGAACAGATATAGGTACCCTCATTAGAAACACACAGTGGGGTTTTTAGCATCTGCAAGATCACAGACACTTTAAGTTATTCAGGCTTGTGTCTCAGCAAGATGCACTCTGATCTGCCTGCAGTCACATCCATAAAACTGGAACCACAGAGACTTTATGGCACAAATAAACCTGTAGTAACTGAATCATGTGTTCCTTCCTTTGACACAGTTCACTGTTTCCATCTTCTCATCATCAGCAGGAACGTCTTTAAATTCAAAGCTTTTGATTATTCATTGAACTTCTTTGAAGTGGGAGTAGGACGACTGCAATAAAATTTAAAAAGCTGAATTATTGCAGAAGTTTGAATTTATTAGGGTAGATCTTTTTTTTTATATATATATAAATTTGGCCCACAACTGTATATGCACATGCTCAAAGAAACGCCCAGTAATATTTTGTTAAATGACCAATATATTCTGAGTTTTGCTTGCTTTCTTGATCACCTATAACAACGACTAACTCAATAGCGTTTCTGTTGCTGGTCGTGTTCCAAACACTGAAAATGCCATCAGACGTACTCAAACTTTTCAATATGACTAAAACATGATAAAGCTTGAGTGGCAGATGCTATTTTTCACTCCTGGATCTGTTTGCCATTATCTGGTTAGCAACTAGAGAAGAAGCAGTGACATTTTGGTTTCATCCCTGGTTTGTTTCCAGGATTTTGTGATTCTTCTGGGATCTTTTGCAATAAAAATCAAAGTGTTTGTGGTACTAATTTGGAAAGATTTACAATATTTGTGCTCATTTATGATAAGAAATGCGACTTTTTGTTACTCGTATAGATCACGGACTATAATATGACATCAATTAAGGCTGAGGCAGTTGTTTAGTACAAGTAAGAATGTTTTTGACAATTTTGAGAAAAATCTGCAATAAATTATGTATTAGCTCAAAAAATGAGGGGATTTGTTGACTTTGTGGGAATTTCTATGATAATTCTCATGAAACTGATATACAGTGGTGTGAAAAAGTGTTTGCCCCCTTCCTCATTTCCTGTTTTTTTGCATGTTTGTCACACTTAAGTGTTTCGGAACATCAAACCAATTTAAAAAATAGTCAAGCACAACACAAGTAAACACAAAATGCAATTTGTAAATGAAGGTGTTTATTATTAAAGGAGAAAAA